>PVHY01000874.1:169525-188995 GCA_004024945.1 Uropsilus gracilis | reverse complement strand
CTAACCTGATCTTTTGTATGCTTCACCTCCCCTGCCTTCTTCCCCCTCCTCCTCTCTCATTCCATGGTTCAGTCCCATTGGTTGTTTTCATTTTTTATTTGTTTGATTTTCCCTATATCCCTCATATAAGTGAGACCATCCTGTACTTCTCTTTTTCTTTTTGGCTTATTTCTGCCAATATGAGTCTTTCTAGTTCCATTCAGGTTGCTGCGAATGACATGTGTTTGTCCTGGGTACTGCTTTTTATTAGCTTTGTAACTTTAGGCAAATCAGTCTGCATGTTATTGAAGTAACATTGGTTTATAACATCATATGTGTTCCATCTTAGGCATCATTGGAAATCAACATCTGTATATGTTGCATTAAGTTCACTAGTAAAATATTATTTGCTGCTGTTGCTATTATTACTAACAACTTCATTTCCCAGGTGCCTTGATACTGGGAAAGGAAGTCAAGAGGACACAAGTGTTGCAGGCACTGGAAAAGCATTCTTTCCATTGTCTTCTGAATTATAGTCTCCTCTGAGTCTAGTCAGTGTGTATCAGCCCCCCGGAGTCTCTGCTGGATGATCTAGGAGTTCCTGTTTCAGTAACCAGCCAGCTTCTCTTGTCATCATCTACCCTTCAAAATAAGGAAGTTTTTGGTTCACAAAACTGGAAGGCCAAAGGCAGGTGGTGTTGGGGCTGACATAATAATGCAACCCTGTCTGCCTTCCCCTGACTTTCTTTGTCCTGATCTCCTCCCTGACTTGACTATCCTCTAGCTTGAGAGAGATGTCTGCAGCAGGGTCAACCTCACACCCATGGATGACAACATATAAGGGGAGACAGACCTCTTAACAATAAAGAAGCTTTCTTCAGAAATCCACAGCAAATATTCTTTCATCTCTCTTGAATATGAACTTGGTCACATACTCATTCCCAAATTAACCCTTCTAGCCATGTCTGAAGCACTCAGAGGCATCCTTGTAGCCATTAGCAAGACAGGCTTATATTCATTAGGCTCCGCCCACTGGGCTGGAAGCTATCCCCCAAACTATATTTCGCCAAACAATAAGCAGAGGTAGAATGTATAGTGGAGTATCAATCTGCCACGGCCACCATCTTAAGAATAGGATATCCGTACTCCTTAATGCTGGAGATAATGAAAAATAACCCTACCAAGAATAATTGGCCACTCCTGAATGTCAGTTGAAATTAAGGTCTACCCCAGTGACCTCTTTGAAACTATAGTCATATCCGGAGTAACAGGAATGTCACTGCCTGGAAAAACAGGGTCCTTTTCTAAAATGGGCTTTCCCTTCTGGCCAGACTCCTTGGTCCATAACTGCAGTTGATAGGATCTTTGGGAGAGGTTTCCTTGACCTTTTGTTTGAATGTTGTGCCCCCTTTATGATTCTATACATGAAGAGGAAACCAGCCCTTTCCAGCTATGTCAGGACCCTGATTAATGCCTCAGGAGCAAGCACAACCCAAACCACAGTGAGCCTGGTTCCTTCCTTTCCCAGAAGGAAGCTAACATACTCTCCCTTTGTTTGAAGGTGCTGGGTTAAAAAACACCAGCTGCAGTTTCAGAGGTAAGGAGGCCCTAAAATCTGTCCCTCTCTTCACCCTTCTACTGTAAGTGTTGAATTTAAAATTAATCACTCTGAGAAACGATTCATCCAAGTTGAGGTTGAGGACTCCCTACACTGACCCAGGCCAGGCTGGACTACTTGTAGAGATCAGTGCGATACCCTGTTTTGGAAAGTGTAAAACCAGAGGTCTGTGGTTCAAGGTTTAGCTCCTATCACTGGACTCTGCCTTGACCTGTTTTTAATTTTTCAAACTCCCACTCCTCTTGCAGAACAGTTTCAGTTCCTTGCCTGACCTTTGCTGGTCTCCCTGGGCGAGTTGCCTTGTTCCCCCTCAGCTGGCCAGGCTGGCTGGCTGCCTGACTGTCCCAAGAGACAGGAAGGTACCCTTTACATTTCTCTGGTTTTGGTCCATTTTTACTACCTCTCTGGAGTTAACATCAAGGACTTTTAAAACATCATGGTAAATGCAGATGTAGAGGCTAGATAGGATTGTGGTCACCTTGGCCCTCATTTTTCTTGCTGCTCACAGAGTAGGAAAATTCAGTGCTGTTTTTGGACTTGACCCAACACCTTTTCTGTCCAGAAAGCCAATAACTCACTCTCACAGTGACTTGTTTGGCTCCAGTGACTATATCACGTATCATATATTATAGATGATATATCACAGTCATTGGCAAAGCTAATGAATGCCCAAGCTCCCCTCCTAGGTGCCAGCACTGACTGCCAGAGGTAACCATACATTAACGTTTAGCAAGACATGGTGGGCTGTTAAACCAATCTGTATTATTTGAGGTGAAAGGGTGGAAGCAAACAGACTTCCAAGTTTCTTGGATTAGTATCAGTATAATATTTTTGGACTGTAAATACTTTGAAAGATCATATTTTCTACATTACTTGGAACTTGTTTTTTCAAATGCAGTGAGTGTTGTGTACAGAACATTATGCTTCCTGTTTAAGGAGCTACAAGGGTGTTAGTAAATGATACATGCCTTAGGCTTGGGGAAAAGTCTCATCGCCCAAGGTGGTATATGCTAAGACCAGAAGAATGGTATAGAGTAAGCTTTAAGTACAAAAGAAGCACAGAGGACTTTATCCTTAGTTGATATATAACAAGTTAAACTCATTTCTAAGCATTGCCCTTGGGCCTTTCCATTCAGGACAACAGCATACTCTGGGAGAGGTGGTGTGGAACACCACTGACCATCGAGAGTTAAGTGAAACCTCTTATTAACCCATTGCCATTCTGCAGCAACATCACCCTATTCAGTTGCTTACTTCCTGTGGCTAAATCCAGGATGCCAAAAGAGCACCTACCCGGTGAGTTACATTGCAGCTAGCATTCTGAGGGGGAGGGGAAGGAAAATGTGGAAGGTGGGTGGAGACAGTGGGACCTGACCTCCCTGGGAAATACTCTGCTATATTTTGAGTTGCCTGGTCACTTGGCTTAATGATTTTAAAAGAAGACATTATTTTGTTCAGTGGCCTGTAGTGAAGTTTGTACTCTGCCAAGGAAAAGAAAATAAATGTCTGTGGGAGAGGGGAACTAGTAGGGACCTCCTTGGAAAATTCTCGGCTGGTCATTCAGCTTAATTTTTAAAAGTGAGATTATGGGGTCAAGAAGAGAACCATGGCCTGGAAGTCAAGAAATTTGCCGTAGGGTGGGCTCATTAGCTGAGAGAACATTAGCCACTGGGAACCCAAAAGGAGCAATTGTAACATAATAGTGTTAAATTTCATGCCACTTTACACTTTTCAAAGCACTTTCACACTTATACCCACAGACTCAGAGTCTTAAGTGTAGGAAAGGACTTTAGGAATTACCCAGCATCCCAGTCCAGGCAAGACACTCCCTTAAAATGTTCCTTTCATTTAATTTTCAAAGAAGCTCTTCATGGAAGCCATCTTAGCTGCAGTACCCTCTCCACCTCATAGACAAGCTATCTGAGGACTCCCACACCGTGACATGTCTCTTTTATCTTTAAGGAGAGAAGTTCTAGTCACTCTGCTGGTCCTTACTATGTGACTTTGCACCTCTTTGTTCTCAGATTGTTTTAGAAACTTCAGATCTGTTATCCCAACTAGAGTATAAGATTTTGGAGGGCCAGATTCATATCTCATACTGTCTCTGAGCCTCTGTCCTCTTCCCACTTCACCACCCACAGTGAGAGTTCTTGGAAGATATTTACAAATGCCCAAATAAACAGACTGAAATTCTATAATTTCCAAGTTACTCCTAATACCTGAGAGGATTTCCAGGAGCTACTTTCCATGATTTATCCTCTTTGGAAACATCATTTGGTTGTAGCTGCTGGGCTTACTTAGTTTGAAATAATGTAGTATCAGGGTTTACAAAGTGGGGATGTCTTGATTATAGCAGAACACCTTTCTTGGTCGATGAAACAACAGGCAAGATGATTCACTAGGTCTTATATTGTCAATTTGAAGATCCAAGATCTATTTTATTTCTTTTAAAAGCCCTGGCTTCAACTCTATAGAATAGAGAAGTCTTTTCACTCCCTTTCTCACCATTGGAACACAGTAAATGAGACTCACTGTGCTCATTTTCAAGCTTAATGTTAGAGGAAGAATTCTGATCCAAAATCAGACTATTCTGACATAAACTAGCCTTCTCCATGCATGCCAGGCTGCAAGGAACCAATAATCAGACAACATAGAAATATCCACCAGATTTGGCTAGTTAGCCAAAATGTGCACTTCTTTATGAAGTTAAAATGCTGAGTTTGGTGAGATATTCCTATTTAAAAAATAAGATTTTTAACTGCTATTTCTATAAGCTTTAAAAAGCTCTCCTTAGTTCAGCATCCTTTTGGTGTTGCTGACAAACACAAAGACCTCAACTGTTTGCTTTCCATTCCTATCTGCTCATTCCTTTACTTTTGTTCCTTTCCCCATATATAGGCTCTGTATTGCAACAAGCATCTCCTACCAAGGAAAGGGTGTTAGTTAAATAGCAGTGGGTTCAGACTGTGCTATAACCTTTATAGCTATAAAATAGGGGGGCCCTGTTGAGCACTGCCTTCTAGTAGAACTTCTGGCAATCCATTGCCATCCCTATACTAGAGACAGCTGAGCTGCTCCAAAACTCTACCATCAGGAGTAGGAGCAATGGAATCTGGTAGATCAGCCTAACCAAAAACTATGCAGGCAAAAGGGGCCCAACCTGTCTAGTGAGAGTTTTTGAAATACATTTTAGACCATTAAGGTTTAAAGTTACTAGAAAAAAATAAAATGAAATTTACCAGGAAATGCTTAAGGTAGAGAATAGAGCTGCTAAGATACACTTAAACAGAACTTTCTATGCTTAAACTGCATAATAATTTTTTCCAGATCCTTTTCGTTTCTTATTCCAAAAAGAACCTAATATGGAATCACACACATTTGGCCCAGGACAAATTTGGCCCATATCAAGCCCCTTAGACTTGGCCCATCATGAATTCATGACATCAACTGAAGCTGCTCAGTTGTTCCTTAAACATCTTATACTGTGACTATTCCAATCTTTCTTCTCAGGCCCCCAAGTCCTTTTCACCCCAACTCCTTCATTCTTAGCAAAGATTGCTAGAAAAAAAAGGAAGCTATCTTCTATGGTTATTAGAGATGTGGGACTACCTCTTATATCAGATAAAAATTTTCTGCATACTTTTTTAAGTTATCCCCTTCTTCTCTGTTCTAGAATTCATCCCTTCCCACTTTTCTACTCCTACATTTCTTCTCTCCCTCTAGATCCAGACTACATCCTATGTAGTAGCCATTAGCCAATTCCTGCCATTTAAATGGAAATGAATTAAAATTAAACTTTAAAATATAGTTTTACAATTGCACTAGTTGTATTTCAAGTGCTTTGAAACTCACAATGACCATGGTATGAAATATTTCCATACATTTCATTGCAAAGTTTGACTGGTAAACAGTGCTCAAGAGGGTCCTCTGATTTCTTATCTGATTTCTTATCCCATGATCTCATCAATCTTAGGCAGATAACTGCATCATTGTCATTGTCATCATCATCATCATCACCACCAGCAACAGCAATGACACAAGTGACCCTTCTATTTTTCTAGCAGCCAATCTCTAAATGCTACCAAACTTCTAGAATAAAAGTTTGCTTTGATGCCTTCATTCCTTACCTGACCCTCTGCAATCTGACTTCTGTACCATCTTGTCAGAAATGAAGTCATTAAAGTGTTTGGGGGACAACCCCCTATTTTTATTACGTCATCACCCTCCTAAAATTTCTCTTTTGTCTTTTCCAACTCCTACCCTGGCACATGACCACCATGGAAGAAGTATTAGCTGTATGAGTCAGTAAGCTCCCTTACTTGATTATTTATTCTTCTAGGAGCCTTCTCAAGTCTCCCTGCTGTCTCCAAAAGCTCCAGCCTCTACTCATGAGAAAAGAGTACAGAAGTGTTTGTAATAATTTGAAGCAGTATCTGCACTTCTCTGTTCACTGCAGCATTATTTACAACAGTCAAGAGATGAAAAGACCCTAAACTTCCCATCTTCCCATGGATATGTGGATAAAGAAGATATAATATACATAGATACACAATGGAGTCTTACTCAGCGATAAAAATGAAATCTTGTTATTTATGACAACATGGATGAAACTAGAGGGGATTTTGTTAAGTGAAGCAAATCACAAAGAAAATGACAAATATCAGATGGTTTCACTCATTCATAAAGGTAAAGAAACAAAACAAGCAAATAAAACATAATAAAAAACAAATTCTTAGACCATACGAACAAAATGATGGTTACTGGAAGGGAATGGGGAAAGAAGGCAAATCCAAGAAAAAGGGTCAATAGGACTCTGGCAAATGAAAGTGAGTCTTTCTGTGGTGATCATATGGTAGTATACAGAGATGTCGAATTATGACACTGTATTATGTTCTAATAAATAATATTACTTCAAAAAATTCTTTTTAAAGTTTCTGTGTTATAAGGGAGTGCCCTAATTATGAAACAATGCAGATAAATCTTCCCGCCCCCCCCATCCCAGTTCATTCCAGCGTTCCCTACAACACTGTGGCATGTGAAGACTCAGTGACTGAAACAAGCAGAAGCAAAGACAGCAAAATGAAAGGCACAGGAAGGCTGTGGCCAAAGTCACTCTGCCTATATAATAATTCTGCCATTGTCTTTTCTATGACTAATTTTAAAAACTCGGGTAGCATAGAAGTTCGTTTTTCTTTTGAGTTCTTTTTTGAGGTGGGGGGAGGAAGGAGTGAGTTAACCTACACCTTGCCACTTGATAGCAAGCTACACAAGGAGTTGTAGATCTAACTAGAAAAGCAGTCACTTGCACAAAATTACATCTTGTTGTGTGAAGGAAATTGACAAGACAACACCCTTCTTCCTTTCTCAGAATAAATACATAAAGTCCACTGTAACCTTTAACAGCCTGTGATGTCTATAACTAATGTGAAGGGAAGTCAGAACATTTTTTCTGCATTTGACGTTTTTTGTTCTTCCAGCAGACAGATTGCTCTGCTAATTATAACACTAAGAAGTGAGTAGGTAGGAATAGACAGCTTTTTCAGCTAAAGGAAATTTAAAATAATGCAGACCATATAATCCACGGTACTTGATTTTTAACACTTAGAGATGACCAGGTCCTGACCAATGTTCATTACTATTTGACTGCTTTATGGGTTTATTTTTTTTAAGATTCCACATGTATCTGATACCATACAGGATTTCTGTCTCCTGATCAGCATTCTTGAAATGCAAGCTCAATGTCCAAAACTTTTAAGGACTCTAAGAACACTAAGAAACAGGAGAAATTTACACTGGACAGATGTGGGGAGTTCCCAGACTCCGGGATCATTGATAGCTACAAGGTCAAGACAATTTCTCACAGAGAGCTGTACAAAGTCTGCTTATAAAAGGAAAATATATTTAAAAGAGGACAGTTGTACACAATGTAACCAAATTGTAACAAAGAACTCCAAAGTGTTCATTTACCAGGCAATCTCAATTAAACTGATATAAAAGGTGGGTGGTGGGGGTAGTTTATCTGTTTTTTTTTTGCACTTGAAGAAAATTTGTGAAGAAACTACTTAGAATAAAGAAAGAAAAAGAAATGTCTCCTTTCCCACAGCCTTCTGCCAAACAGATTCTGTTGCTAGGTAAACATAAGTTACCAACAATTTTTGTACCAATATATATAGCAAATTATAGCTGAGAGGAAGCTTGCTAGCTTATGAAACAGATGGTAGATTTGTGTTGTGGCACAAGAAAGAACAAGGTTTTGCCATGATGAGCCATTGTAAGTCTCTCTGACAATTTCCTAGCCTAATAAACACTGTGTTTTTTTATGTTGGGAAGTTGGAGAAGAGTGGAATCTTGTAGAAAAAGAAAGGAAGGGCTGGAAGGAATAGCAAAGATGACGCTCTTTGAGAGCTGGAATTATTGGTTTTAAACTTCATGTTTAAATATGCGATTACAGCAGAAAGTAAACCAACAGAGCTCGTAATACAGCCCTCAGACTTGCCATCTGGGTTGAAGTCAAATTTAATAAGCCCAACTACATCAATTCCACTTCTCTAGCACTATAACAAATTTATGAATGGCTGGTCAAACAATGAAGGGCAGGCACAAAAGTGTATAATCTGTGAACTCTGTAACTAGAGAATATATCCATGCTTTTTAAAATGTTGCAAAAAGAGTTTTCACTGAATAAAGGCCCTTACAGCTCATATTTCTCATCCAAACTAAGCTGGTGTTTGTTTAATAAGCAACTGGTTCATAACTGTACTTCAACTGTCCCACCACATCCTGGAACAGATTGTTGAACCACACTCAGATCCACACTGACATCTGCAGGTAATTGAGACAGGGCTTCTATGAAGTGATTTCTACATGCAGTATTGTCAGACCATTCATCATAGTAGTATGCAAACCCATAAAATTCAAATACCCCGGATGACTATTTTGTTAAAAAATATCCTCAATGTTTAAGTGCTTTCATAAACTAAAATATCATATAGAGAGTATGAGCTCAATTATGTAGGAAAAAATTCAAATACACATTGCGATTTCCACCTGGTATAATTACGGTGATTTTTATTTTCACTTTAATTGTTTCCTTCTACTTTCTATTCCTTTCCATTTATTCTCCAAAGGGCATAAAGTAATTTTACAACATATTCTGAGAAGTTGCTACCTAAATTTCAACCTCAAACTCTGAGTTGTCCCAATTCAATTTGTATTCACATTCATCAAAGCCTTTGTTAAAAAGAAAAAGACAGAAACCAAATGGTTTCACTAATATAAGGGATATAGTGAAAAAATAAACAAAAGACTTGGGGAAAAGTCAAAACAAGCTAAGCACCAAACTGAAGCGCACAACTTTGAGCAGGAGGGAAAGGGGCAGGGGAAGTGGAGGGGAGGGTGTAAATCCCTGGGATTACAATGATGTGAGATTTATATATAAATAAATAAATTTAATTTTTTAAAAAAGGAAAAAAAAACAAACCTATGAAATGTTGTTTTATGGAGTAAACAGCTGCTAAGAAGCAGACTTATTTATAAGACTATCAAAACTCTTAAATGTGCACAAATAAGGACAAAGCAGATCTGTAGCTGACTCAAGTTGCCCCAGCCTCACACATGATTTTTCTATAGCGCCTTTCAACTGAGCAAAATTTCAAACTAACATTTATTGGCTCAATCTATAATTACGGTATTAGAGAAAATAGGATCTACTACCAAGAGGCTCCTTTTACAGTGACTGTCTGGGGGAAAGTCTGTTTTGCTGTGCTTGTAAAATCAAGTGACTTACTTATTCAAGTTCTCAGGTAAAAATCAACATCGTTAAAGAAAGCCTTATTCTATATGTTGAAAATTAAGCAATAGGAAAACACATCAAGGATGTCTAGTGGAGAGGAGAAAAGGACAATGGTGTAAGGGCTCATTAACACGATCGATCACTCATAGGCATGCAGTCCCCCGTGTACAAGTGGTTACATTTCAAATATTTATGGAGATATTTCTTTTTTTGCTGCCTGGAATGCATTTTCTTGAAGAAACAAAGTTCTGGTGGTTACAGTTCCAAATTAATTCATAAAAGTAAAGCTGCAAGTTTTTAGGTTCGCAACAAAACTGTAGAAAACAGTTTTAGCAACAAGATAAAACAAATGTTGACAAGACTAACAAATTAATTTTCAGTTTTCTTGTTTTGGTACATAAATTATAAAGATAAGGAAGCAGAACACTTCTAAACACTCAAGATGTTAACATCTAATTTATCTAATTTATCTTTAAATCTTGCAACTTTTCACAGTTTATACTTCTAGGCCATGTTTATACTTCTAGGCCATGTTTAAGATTTTATTTTAGTTAATGAATGGATATGCGGTGGAAATTAGGGAGAAAAATTATAAGAAGTTTTGCTATGAAAATTGGACAAGGATTGAAAGAGAAATGGAAAACATGTATGTAGATTATACTCCTTGCCCCCATTTCATTCATTCATCTATTCAGAAGCAAACTGATTGGTGCATAAAAAGACGTGGTAGTCATTCATTCATTCACTCAACCACTTGTACCCTCCTCACCAAGTGATAGTAAACTTTACAATACTACTCCAGAAAGCATATTTGCATCTCTCTTACTGTGCGTGAAGTTGAGTGTTCCTTAATAAGTGTAAGGGTCATTTGTCTATTTTATTCCATGTATTCATGCTTTCACCTAGCTTCCTCTTGGGATAGTTTTTCCCCCTCTAGTTTTTAAGAATTATGTATATATTTGGGCTAATAGCCCTTTAGTCAGATACATGTTATAAGTATTTCCTTTCAGTTTTGTCATCTTTCTTTTGATTTTGCTTACGTGGCTTTTTTTTTTTTTTTTGGCCTCGCAAAGGTTTTTACTTTCATTTTGATGTAGTTGAAATTATTCATTTTTTTCATTGCATCTGGATTTGGAATCATATTTAAAAAGACTCTCCCCAAACCCAAGTTATAAAGCAATTCATCTGCATTTTCTTTTAGTACCTGTATGGTTTTATTTCTGAAATTCAGATACATTAGTTTATTCCAGTGTGCAATATGAGATATGGAACCAAATTATCTGTTATTTATGATTATTCAGCTATCCTAACAGCATTTATTAAAAAGTCCATCTTTTGCCCAATAATCAGGATATATCACCTTTATTAAATTTTCATACATATTCAGGCCCTTTTCTGGATTTTCTGCTTTGTTCCATCGATCTGTTTGCATACAACTACAATAACAAGTTATAATAATAATAATAGGTTATAACATACTGAATAATGACTTTTTAAAAAGCAATTTGAAGTGATATACAAAAGAAGGAAGGCAACGCTTTGCAAAAGAATGCTAGTTAAATAAACATGCAAGGAATGACAGAATGAGGAAAACACCTTTTTGCAACCATCTCAGAAACTGATTCAGGTAGGCATCATGAAGGATGTTAAAACTACTAGGTGAAAGTTGTTGGGGAACACATGGTAATACTCACCTTTTAAATAGTAATTTAATATTAATTACAATGGGGAAAAGGTGCCTTTACAGAGGAGAAATGTAAAGAGCACTTGGTTCAATCACCAAGTGATTGAACTTGACACTGCCAAAGGGGATAACTGACATTATGTACTTCTCCATGTGGCCCACAGGAATCACCAATGCGACCTTTTGCCCAAAATATTTAAATAATCTAATTTTAACTGAGTCTAATCATGAGAAACAATCTGATAAATTCAAATTACAGGTCATTATACAAAACAACAGCACAGACTTCAAAATGAATATTTTATGAATAAAGATGAAGTCAAAGTGGAGGCTTACTCCATATTTACACATACACAGAGAGAGAGAGAGAGAGAAAGAGAAAACAACTAAATGTATTTATTTGCACAGTCTTTGATCCTGAATTTTGGGATCTTGATTGAAAAAGTAAAAGTTCTAAAGGAGATATTGAGACAATTTGGGAAATTTGAATAGGGCCTGTTAATGATCATTTTATCAATATTAAAGTTTTTGGATGTGCTAACAAAATTGTGGTTACACTCTTTGTTTTTAGGCAATGCAGTTGGAAAAGGGGTCAGAAAAAAAGTCTTGCTGTATGCAACCTAACTTCAAGTAGTTCATAAAAATGTGTGCATACAAATGTGTACATACATATGAAAGAGACGAGAGAGACAATAATGAGGCAAAATGTTAACAACTGCCTAAGCTTGGAGAGTACGTGGGTGTTTGCTGAACTATTCCTTCTACTTTTCTGTAAGTTTGATGTTTTTCTAAATAAAATGTTAAAAAAAACTTTTAATTTGGAAATATCTGTCAAAATTAGAAATATACCCTTTGACCAAGTAATTCCATGTCCAGGAATTTATATGACATATGATCACTATTATTCACTGCAGTATTGTAAGATAATAAAAAATTGGGAGCAATCTAAATTTCCTTCAACGGGGACTAGCAAAATAATATGAAATTAAAAGTGAAGAAACTCTTTTGAGGACTAATATGAAATCATCACTAAGCTAGCATGTTAGGAAAACCCTGTATGATACAGAACAACACCTACGGCATCTTGTTTAATGGAACAAATGACCCTCTCTCCTTTTTCCCCTTTACCCACAACCCTCACAGTGTGACTGCAGCTTCCCACTGTCCTTGAATCTGGGCTAGCCTTATGTCTTGCTTTCTTAATAGAATAAAACAGAAAAGATGGTGTGCCAGATCCAAGCATAGGCCTCCAGAGACTTTGCATGCTGCTGTTCTTGTAAAAACCCTGACACCACAATAAGAAAAGTTGGAAACTGGAGCAAAGTCGAGTAATACCAGCTAAGGTCATTAGACCAACCAATCCTCAGTCGACTCATCAACTAATCAGCCAAGATCAGTTGAGCCTGACTTGGAACAGCAGCACCAACCAGCTTACCCATAGACTCATGAGAAATAATGAAAAATTACTGCTTTATGTTACTAAGGTTTTGAGTGACAGAGAGGGAGATTACACTGTTCATACAAATACGCAACTTTTGTGTAAATTTTTGGATGTATTTGTGAGCTGTAGATGTAGCTACATAGATGTTTTCATTTGCATATGCAGATTTTCTCTGTAAGCAGGCACAAGAAACTGAAAACAACTGCTTTTGAGGGAAGAAGCTATGGTAACTGGGGGATGAAGACAGGAGGGAGATATTTCACTGACTGCCCTTTTGCACATTTTGAATTTTGAAACATGGGAATGTATATCTAAAAATTTGTGTGTTACTCAAATTATTTCCAGAACCCTTGACTCATCTCTCCTTTGGTAATAGAAACTTCCATACCCTATAGGAGGTTATAAATTGGCACAATGTTGGTAGGTTAAGGTGTAACTTTAAGCAGTACTTATAAAATGTTATTGTATATGCAAAGCACAGTACTATCTCTGGGAGAACCCACAGGTAGCTGATAACATTAGCTGATTCAAAGGAAGGCTCTCATGGGACTTGGGATCAAGTGTAGAAGGAAGACTTTTCCCTACATATACTTTTTAATGCTTAGAATTTTTACACTAGACTTACATTACCTTTTCAAAAGGAAAATAATAAGTAAAATGCATATATCCTTGAACACATCAATGTATCACTTCAAATAATCTCTCCTGCAGAGGTACTTATAGGAGCAAAAACCAATGCATATTATTGCTTGTGTACATAAATAAATTATAAAAAAATCTAAATGACCATCAACTAAGTATTACTTAAATGAATTATGGACTGTTCAGTCAAGGAAATACTATATAGTTGCTAAAAATGAACACATAAACCATCACCTAGGCTGACATAGAATATTCCAAAACTGTTAAGCCACTTCCTCAAGTCTATTTTCAGTCATTCACCTCCTATAAAATATCTCACACTGAATAGACCTATGTAGCCATCATCATGTATGAAGCATGCAACATTCCAGACTTCCTGTAGTGCCCCCTAGTGCCCACTTTCAGTCATTCTCCTATGAATCCTCATAAACTGAACTAACATAAACAACCTCCACCAGGTTGCACAAAGATTCCAGAACTCCCAAAGCGCCCCCTAATGCTCACTTCCCGCAATTCTCCTATGAATCACCACAAACCGAATAAAACGACACAACCCTGACCCAGGTCACAAAGAATATTTTGGAACATTATAATTACATAAAATATCCAGTTTGTGGTAATTCATCAAGCCGTACACTTTTTTGTATTTGTTATACTTCATGAAGTTTTAAAATATGCATGTATATCTATTGTAAATATGTTTGCAAATATATAGAAAAAGTTAATAGGTATATAAATCAAGCTACTACATTATGAATGAGAAGGCTGTAGGGGGAGGAGTTTATTTACTTTGCTTATTTCTATTACCAAGCTTTTTATGAGCTTTTTTCTCATAAATTAAATTTAAATTAATCTAATTTAAATTAATCTACTCTCATAAATTAAATTTAAATAATACTTAATTTAAAAATGAAAAATACAATTAAAAAGATAATCTTAGGGCCAGGCACGGTGGCTCGTGCCTGTAAGCTTCAGCCTATGAAGCGGCCAGGGCTAGGGATCGCAGTTCGAGTCCCGCCTGGGGCCCGTAGCGAGACCTAAATAATCGTTGGGCATGGTGGTGCGTGCCTGTAATCCCACCTACCTGGGAAGCTGAGGCTGGGGATTGCTTGAGTCCGTGGTACCCCGGGCAACAAGAGCTTGCAGTTCCACGGACAAAAATAGCAGACCTAGTCTCAAAAAAAAAAAAAAAAAAAAAAGATAATCTTAAACACTGTTTTGAGAAGAAAATATTTCCATCAGGATTATAAACTCTAGAATTCTTGACTCACCACCTACAACAGCCAGTCTCCACTCCCTACCCTGTGCTTCTCCCTGCCACCCCACGGGTCCTAGGGAGACATAAATGCCTGAAGAACAGACTCAAAGAAATTTTTTACTAGTTTGAACTTTTACCTCAGCCTTCAGCATCATCACCAGACAGGTGAGGTTAAAAATTCCTTTTGCCCAAAGCAGGCCTCAACGATCCAGACTAGAAGCTTCTTTTTCTAGAGACTACATTCTGATCTTAGCTTTGGCACCGTAACCACAACTTTAGTCAGAAAAGAAAGGTAAGGAAACAAACTGAAGTAAAAACACACCTTTTAAGGTGACTGCTTTGTACCAGTTTATCTTAGCACAAAAAGCCCAGAAAACCCTTCAGCTCCAAGCAAACTAGAAGGCAGGCCTCAAGTGCCCTTTAGTCTCTTTTCCCTGAGTTCCAGCCAAATTTCCCCCTGACTTCCAGGTGAGAGGGGAGTATTTTCAGAAGCTAAAGGAAAGTCACCAGGTTTCTCTTACCATACTTCACAGAAGTATTAAATTGCCAAAGGATTCTAAAGAGGCACCCAAAAAGAATTCCACACAGATTCAACAGCTTTTAACCTCTTCATACCAACAGTTCACACACCACTGTAACCCAATCATTTCCTGGTCTAAGTTCTAACATTTTATTTTGAAGAGTTTGACCGTATCAAGATATATATCCCTTATAGTATACTGCATACTTAAGCTGTTTCTTTAAATGAACATTTTATATTCATTTTTAAATTCATGCATTTAAAAATGACTTGCTAAATGTATTTTCATGGAAAGCTTCCTCCCCCTATTATAAACAGGAAATCAGTATCATATGCCACAAACAGAGGATAAAAATTAATAAATAGTACCTAGCGGTGGTCCTCCTTGACAAGACGTCTCCTGCAAACTTTCCTCAGGAAAAGCTTGAAGTGTGGAAGACAAAAAGTTAGATGCTCCTCCTAGAGGTCAGAGTGTGTGGTTAACACTTCCTCAGCTTTTTCTTCCAGCACATTCTATAGGTTAATGCTGCCTTGAGGTTAGTGATTTTTCTTTAGTGCCCTCTGTTGGTTTGAGTGTGGAATTATTTTTCAACTACATTTTATTGAGTGACTATTATATTTCAGATATTGTGCTAGCTGCTAAAGAGACAAAGAAAAATAGGATTTTGCATTGTAATTGAGCAAGAGCTGGGAAAGATGGGAAGGGGAAGTTTGCAGATTTGGGTATATACTGTAGTATTGGTCATCTTTTCTGAAACCCCTGTTTATTCAAGCCACTGTAATCTGACTTTTAACCCCTTCCACCTCACCAAAAATACATTAAGCATCTAGGGGTCTTCCTCAGTCCCAGATCCAGCAGGAAGTTTTCAGTCTTCATTCTAATTGATGCTGGAGACCACCTCCATCCTAGCTTCTCTAATGCCATTAGCTGGTTTCACTGGGTTCTTCTACTACCTCGCTTGCCAAGCATTTTTAACCCCCGTAAAATTTGATGCTTGTCTCTTCAGGCGCCATGCCCTGAAGCGGAGGCCTAGGGATCTCATGCTCTCCTGAGCGGAGGAGGATCTGGATCCCCTACTGGGGGACACTGGGGCAACTCAGTGACCCCTACTGCGGCCCCCAATCCTTGGGTTGGGGGGGCATGCCCTCTTCAGGCACTACACCGTGTAGTGGAGGCCTCAGGATCTCATGGTCTCCTGAGTGGTGAGGGTTGTCCCTTATTGGGGGACGTTCAGGCAACTCTGCCAGCCCTCCTGTGGCCCCAGGGCTCCACCCCTGCCTCCTTGGGTTGGGGGGGGTCATACCCCTTTTTCATGTGTCACACCCTGAAGTGGAGACCTCGGGATCCTGTGCTCTCCTGAGCAGACATGGAGACATGGAGGGACATGGAGCAGGTGAGTTCTGCCCCCTACTGGGAGACTCTGGGGTAACTCAGTGGGTCTCCTGTAGCCCAAGGCTCCGCCCAAATTCCTTGGGTTGGGGGGGGGAGGGGAGGGCGCGCATGCTCTCTTCAGACACCACACCCTGAAGTGGAGGCCTCAGGGATCTTGGGGATCACCTGCTCTCCGGAGAGGAGGGCAGGGGATGGGGAGTAGATGAGGTCTGCCCCCTATTGGGGGATGCTGGGGCAACTCAGTGGCCCCTCCTGTGGCCTGAGGCTCCACCTCCTTCAGGTTCGGTTGGGATGGGGGCAAGCTGGTAAACTGCCAGGGTGCAGATTGGGGGGGGGTCCCTCTCTGGTTCATTTCCACCTCAGTCAGTCCTCTTCTTGGATGAGAAAAGCAACAACCCAGTTACAAGTGAACTGGAGGAGATAGAGAAATAAAGGCCCTGAACACACCCATCATCTGCCCAAAAAGATTATGACTGGAACTCTGAGATTCAAGACTGTATAAGACAAGAGTGAAGAATGTCACCAAGTAACACTAACAACATTTTTGGTGTGGGGGCTAAACTCCCTATCCAGAGACTTTCAACATGAGCAAGGAGCTCCCCAATCCCAATGGGGGAGGAAAAACCACAAAGAAGTGGCAGTAGCCCATGGAGAACTGCGAACCAAGAGAGATGAGCCAGTCCAACCATCTGCTGAGGTCTGCCCCACCAAGGAACTACCCCCCTGCCAATGGCTGGGAGATGGTCTCCCAATGCCAGATATCAGAGCCATGAGGCTAAGAAGCATTGGAATAAGCAGGAAAAAACAGCCAGTAAGAACAAGGGACCCTGAAACCAGAGATAAGGGTCGGGAGAAAAAGAGACTGCCTCGTCCACCACAGGAAAAGCCACAATGAAGCCAGGAGAGCCACTCTACAACCTGGCAGGAGGTTTTCTGACATGCTCAGATGGGCCACCTGCCCCACTGTTATTCCTGGAGATCTCATCTGGTCTGCAGTCCCCCAGGAATGTGGAACTTAACAGGAGGACACTGCTTCTGAAAAGAAAATGAAGAGAACAATGGGTCAATTATCTACTAACAGCTGACAAGAAGAAAGGAATTGGAGTGACCAGACGGGGGACCAGAAGAAGGGGAGGGGGGGAGGCCCATGCCTACAAACACCAGGTATGTACACAAACAACCATTTTTTCAAAAGTTGATGCTTGTCAGGATTTGTTATTAACCCTTTTCTCTATTGCCCTGTTTACATCTCATGCATAGCTTCTATCTAAAGACTCCCAAATCCTAAGACTACCATGACCTGTTTCTCTCACCTGCCTCATTTCTCTTATTAGCAAATTACTTCTTTTTCTGTGATAGTACCTTGGTGTTCTCTTACCTGGACCCTATTTTCCTCTACCTGACTCCCATCTCCACGTGATCTCACATTTGTTCTGCAACATTCAGATTCCGAGGAATTCCAGAAGCACGGTCCAAGCTACTTTAAGTGCTCTCACTTTTTGCTCCCCAACACACCTGAATCCTAGTCTAATGGTTGCTGTGTTTGTTTCTTCCACTACCAGGCAGGCCAGGCAGGTCCTCGAAGACATAATCTGCACACAGTTCCCAGCTGAGGGCTTACTCAATGTTAAATGGAAATATAAAACATTCTTGTGAACAGTTAAATGAAGAGGAAGAGGATCCTAGGGTGAGTGTGATCCAGGGAGATCCAAACCTTGACTATATAGGTGCTCTTTCCATTCCCTTCCTTATGTAGCAGCAATCAGGGTGGGTGGGGCTGTGGGGGTATCAAGCTGAGTGAGAGAGGCAGTGATCTGGAAATCAGTTACAAAGAGGAGATGAGCAATTACATAGTGGAAAAAGGGAACCAGGTTTCTCACTACCAGAGGACTGAGTTATGAATATGAGTGGGGTGAATGCTGGGTTAAACCCCATGCTGTTGAACTAGAGTCGGTGATACTAGTTTGAAGTCATGAATTTTAATAGATGAACACATAGATACATATGTATATCTATATTTACATTTATAGGTATTTTCTCTGTGCTGGGGCAGCATTTAAATGATGATGCCCAGTCATGATGATTATACCTACTGTCTATTCCTTGGTTTTAAAATACCATTCTCCATTAAAAGGAATTGGAGCTCCTTAAGAGGAATTGCCCAGCTCAGAGCTGGGGCAGGGGCAGTATGAACCTGGTATATCTTATGCTAGAAAGTAAAACCCTGGTTAAAGAACGAGAGATTTGTCAAAAAGACATAGGAGCCAGTTTGGAGGGGTTCTCATTGCCCAAATTTTCCATGTGACTATCAAAAAATATATATGAAATATATTAAAACCCATTAAATAAAATGGGAGTCCATAAGTTCACACTGATGTAAATTGGTGAAGGAAAATTTCTTCTTTACAGTAAAATACCAACTAATAAATGTAGAAGTAATGCTTGAATTAGAGTCCCCATTAGGTGACCATCATAATACACAATCAGGCAAGAAAGATAAACATACTAAAACCAGTGAAAATTTGATGATACAGGATTTTTATGTATTCTCAAAGTATCTTCACACAAACTATTTCATTAATTTCAAAGGGAAACACTGAGCAGACACCAGTTTCGCCAGGTTCACAAGGTTCCCAACACTAGTAACAGATCAGTGATGTACCTTCTGCAATGACACACTGATACAATCTCTTCTGTGGCATTTCTCCCCAAAATGCACAACCTGAATTTGATAATGAGGAACCATCGATCAAACCTAAATTGAAGGACATTTTTCAAAATAACCAGTTAGTACTTTTCAAAAATGTGAAAATCACAAATGACAAGGAAAGACTGAGGTACTATCAGATTTAGGGAGACCAGAGACACACAATGAGTATAACAGAAACTCCTGGGTCAGAAGGTAGTATCCTTTCTGCCAAAAACACTATTGAATCCATAGGTAATATTTTCATTAGATCTACATGTTAATTGGCAGCTTTGTAGCAAATCCTGATTTTGATAGTTGTATGTCCTGATCTTTAGGAATTTACACTGAAGCTTGTAAAGGTAACAGTATAGTAGTTCAGAAAAAGTGTTCCATGTATTTATATACAATAGGTCATCCATGTCATACACTAACATACATCTACCACCTATCAATC
>PVHY01000874.1:0-169425 GCA_004024945.1 Uropsilus gracilis | reverse complement strand
AACTTCTCTGTCAGTGTGAAAGAGTTTGTATTTCTTAAAATGCTGAGCAATATTCCGTAGTTGTGATCTCAGTCATGCATAATTGTTTTTGCCTGTCTAGCCCCATCTTGTTCTAAAAGCAATTTAGTGTCTTATGAATACATAAAAAACAGAACAAGACAAAATAAATAGGAAACAAGAAATACGTGTGGCCTTGGCAGAACCTTCTAGGTTGTTAAGTTGTACAAAATGCTCTTGAAAATTTGATGATATAAACAAGTTTCTCTTTGTTTTAGGAGCAGGGCCCAAATTTCATAGCACTCTTCTTTCATGTTCTTGATAGTCATTTATGTAAACTTGACTGCAACTAGATACAGGGAATGCAATGTTGGGGTAAAGAAGCTGAAAAAAAATAATAAAAGAGACAGACTTCAAAGAATTTTACAGAATTTTATGCATGTGTACACACTTTATTAAATTTGCATTCTAAGATATACACAGGCTGGCATTTCACAAAACTTCCTATTATTCCAAAAGCAATTGTCATGAAACACAGTGATTATATAAGTCAATCAAGCAGAAAGAGCAACTATAGGATTATCTTATTATCTCTTGTACTTATTTTCAAATAGAAGCCTGAAATATGACATATTAGAATAGGAAGAGAGAATATTTTATAACAATGACTTTTCAAATATTAGACTTTATATAAAAATAAAGGGGTACTGTCAACAAAGTTCATCTGAACATTAGCATCTCTATTTCAAAACAATCCCTGCACAAACTTAATGTTCTTGTCAATTTAAACAATTAAAAACAAACCTTGGTTTAAGCAATAAAGTGAATTATCTTGCCTCCTAGTTCTCCTACCATTGGAACGATTTCATTTTCCTGACCAATTTTACCTCACCAGTGAATTTCAAAAGCAAATTTAAATATCACATCCCAGAGGTTATTTCTGAAATCCTAAATCAGAGCCAAGAAATGATGGCCAAAAGTGTCCCTTTAAAGAAAGAGGACAGTAGTGTGAAGGTGGATACATATCTTGTAAGATAAAACGACCTTTCAGTATCATATCGGTAGAAATGTCTTAGCATGGTTCTTTCACAAAAACACATACACTGAATACCATCAAAGTGATTTTCCTTTAAAATGGCTTATGAGGGAACAATCTTCATAATATATACATTGGTGTTAGGATTGAAGGAGTGTAGGCTTTGCACAGGAGAAAACAATACAATAAATGAAGCTGTTAATTTAGCAATTAATTAGCAGAACAGAAAATAAACCACACATCTGAGGCTCTAAGAGAACTACTTACTGCAAACTCAGTGATACTTTTACAATTCAAAGAAAATAACAGGTTTCCCTTCAAGTCGTAAGCACTACTAGCCTGTGACTACCTTCAAAGTGCACCATCTTCCTTTACAATTCAAGGATTTTGCCTTCAAAAGACATAAATGCAGTAGTTTTCATTTCTTACATTCATTTTAAAGTGGAATATTATGTTAGCAGGTAAATTTGAATATTAAATACAATCAAACCACGATGTCAGAACATTAAAAGAAATCCATCACAACAGACATTTTTACAGTTTTAAATAATAAATAACAATAGATTACACTCAGATTTCTTAAATAGCTTCATCAGAATTTTCCTTCTTAAAATTAAATAACTTATGGTACCTCAAACTCATCATGTACATTGTTCACAGCTCCAACAGCTTCTTAAAAGCAGTATGCGCAGTAACATTGACCTTTTCAGCTTCTACAAGCTTTCTTGTAGATATTAAACTGCCCTTACCATGAGGCAGCTACAAGAACTGGATTCTGATCCTGTTGACAACACAATAACCAAAACACAGTCAGCAGCACCACTCACCACACAACAGAACAAACAAATCCAATGACAAAAAAAGTAATGAGAAAAAGGAGCAATTGAAACAGACACATAAAGCCCGCTTTTCTACCCCACCTTTACAGCACAACACTGTACCCTAAGGCACCTCAGGCCTCATAATACCACCCGGTACAAGCTGTCAAGCTCCATGTACGCTTTTCTACACAGTGGTCTGTGTGTAAATAACATTATTCATTCATTTGTAGATGCTCCACACATCTGGTCAAGGCAGGAATTTCTTCTCCTTGATAACACCACCTAGAAATATTAACAATATTTTATATATCCCTCAGGACAAGTTTGGGGAGAAAAAGAACAACAGGTGTATCTAAGTCATAAGAAACTGGTGACTCATCCAAGCAGCCTGTAAGTCCATGTTCATTCTCAACACTAAAATCAATCCTTACTTCATACACTGACAGCAAAGAAGCCCTATGGTGAGTAATGAAAGCGACTACATGTTTCTTCCCCTCTGTGAGAAATGGCTAGTAAGCAGCTCAAACAGGAAAGGGAAACAAAACAAAGTACTTGAAGTTGATGCAGGAAAATAAAAACTTAATATAATCAAAAGCAATCAGTTATTATTGTGAAATAAAGAGCGTTGAAACTGTATTCAACAGAGAACAGAAAAATCTCTCAAGCAAGAGAATTTCTGATAAACTCTAGCTGTCTCATCACTGCTGGGAAAAAGAACCATTAGCAAAAATACATATCAGTGCTTTTCTTAAATGTACAGACTCTATGTAGGTGCTCTTTGAGGCACCGAGGAAATAAAAAATATGCGTATATATACACTATAAGTAATTAAGAGTGAGTATTTGAGATTTAGTTGCTAGTAAGTTCACTACATTCACAAAATGGAACTTTCAAGATGCCAAGAGTAACAGCATCAAAACGGTTTAAAATCTGTCACACTTTAATCCTCATTACGGATCAAAGTTCACTGCATTTTTATGTTTGCATTTTATAAATGTTTTATGTAAGAAACAGCAGTTAAAATGCTGAATCAGAAATGGTAAGTCACTTGAGTGAGAGATCATCCATCAAGATGAACGGAGAGCATGAATTGGAGCATGCTACTGGAGACTCTGCGGTTGTGCTGAGTGAGTCTGAGGATAAGTCACTGCTGCTACTACTGCCATCCAAAATATCTGAACTGAGGACAAAGCAAAAAGAATTATAAGCAGATGCATCTATGAGAGTAAAGGTAAACATAACATGCAACAACACAGTTCCAAGAACTCACAAATCAGTAGGCCATTTGTAAATAATAAAAAGCAGAAAAGCAACAGCAATGAACTACATAATGTTCTATATTCAGATACCTGCAAAAAGACAAAGTCAAAAAATCTAGAGAAGGTACTCAAGGTTTTGTGTCATTTGAGTACTCCCCTGGAGGCACCAGAAGGTTCAATACACAATAAGTGTTCCTCATGACATGTCTTAGTTCCCTGATCTTCTGCGAGATACCTATCTTTACATGTAATTCTTACCTTCCAATCAGCCTTAGAATAAGAGGAATGGCTACTCATGGAGGTACTACGGATTGTCTGAAGCATTCTACAAATATACTATATTTTATCACTTTCTACTCCCAAGCGGTTGTTCAATTCAAACATATTTTCCCCCTTCATTATTTGCCTTTTATATTCTTCTCATTTTATGAATTCTCTACACACAATTTCATCTTTTTAAAAAGTCTCCCTACTATCTCCAAAAGACTTCTTTCTCTGAGCCCTTCAGTTACCAGCTGGTTACATTTCTAAAAGAAATGCTCTGTATCCAGCGAAACAACACCCTCAGAGTCCACTGCCACTTTAAGCCTGGCAGTGGCTTCTACTCCAATCCTCCCACTGAAACTTTTAATCTAGGCATGAAAAGTCTCTATAACCCAAGCTAGGGATACCTTACCCACCCAGCTCTCATAGCTCCCACCAATCATGCCAGCCCACCTCATCAATATGGCTTTATATTTTAGCATTCACAATGAAGAACCCTCATAACCTGGCACCTAGTTGCATTTTTTAGCTTTGATTCCCATCAAAATCCAACACAATAAGCAATATGTGTCTATATTAGGCTCAAGTCATTCATTTATCCAGTATTTTTTAGTGCCTACTAAGCATCAGAAATAGGCTAGATATTTAGAAATACAATGGTATATGAAACAGACATGGTTCCTGCTCTCACCAATTCATAGTATAGTGTAGGAGACAGATATCTAAGTAATGGTGCTTAGAAACATCTAATTACAATTTGTGATCAAAACAATAAAGGAAAGATTCAAGGAGCCCTAAGAATATATAACACAGGTAATCTAATCTAATTTGAAGGAACTAAGTTTCCCTGCGAAAGTGCTATCTGAGCTGTCATCTGAAAGATGAGTAGCAGTAAGCAGGTAAGATTTGGGAGGAAGCAAAGTAGTTCTAAGTGCCAAAAGTAGGCAGTGTGGCTTTAGTACAGAAAGGAGGTAAAGAGAAACAAAGCAGGACAGGTAGGCAGTTTTAAGATTTACAGAAAAGAAACTAAGTGTGGAATTGGAGAAGGAATTTGGAATCAGGAAATATGGGTACTAGTTTAAGTTTGCACACCAACTCTTTTGTAAAAGTCCATCCTGGTTGAACATGCTCAGGTTAATTATTATGGGTCTTTAATACTATCAACATTATGAGTTTCCAAGTTAAGTATTTCCAGGGTTAAGCAAACTATGGTACACTCGGAAGTCTTTGGGCCCTATACTGCCCTCAATGAAATATAACTTCCCCCCTTCTCTTCTTTTTTCCTTCAGATTGCCAATTCTTTCTAATGTCCATGGATGTAAAGTTTTAGGTAGAGGCAGAATACAAACAGACTTCAGAGAAGTAAAAATAAAAGTGGGAACAGTATATTCCACATCACTACTACTCTATGCTCACTACTGTCAAATGCATCATTAATAATACCAGTTTCAAGTAAGAAGTTAGGAAAATTGAGCTGGCTCTGATATTTTTTCAGCCCAAGAGCAAAATGGGTCAAAAATATGAATTATTCAAAACACTGAAAGAAAGTTGCAAAGATAATCTAAGACATTGGAAAATCAAAAGAGCTTTATATTTGCCTTTGGAACATATGTGACTTTTCCTCCTACAGCATTTTGCCTAGACTAATATTAAAATGAAGTTATTTTCCTAAAGCTGGGTAGCCGAAGGACATGGTCTATGCTATTCGGCAGGAAGAAAGACTTAAGATTAAAATTTGGCCACCAAGGAGATAATGTAAATATAAATGAAGACTTTCTTATTAAGCATTGGGTTAAAAGATTCCATTTGAATTAAAACCTGCTAGCTTAGGTGAACCCTGCATTCATTCAAAAAAACACAGAACATGACTCTCACAATGAAATCTGTCTTCTGACACTCCGGATTACCTTAAGAGAAATACACTAATGGAGACGTTGCCAAGAAAAATGTATAAACCTGAACATTTCAGTTACTGTAGTTTTTTTCAGGAATATATTTTTGTCAAGCACTTCATCTCTATGCTAAATACAAAGGTATATAATTTTGTTCATTAACAGAAAAATAGTATATCTACATTTAGTCTCCAGGACAACCTAGACTAAGAATTTGGTAAACCTTTGCCCAGATATTTTCACTAAAATCTGTTTTCTGTTGTAATTAATTACACTACTACATATGGTCATGGAAGCAGAGGTTACATGCTACAAATTACTCACTTTTTGTCTATCAAGCCAGACAATTAAGACACGTGATTTTTTTAATCCATAGAGAAATCACTATACAAAAGTGATTTACAGTGTCTGCTATTAAACCTTCTACCAGGGCTTTAAAAGCAACAAAGTATGGTTCAATTTGAGTTCCTTCTTTCTTTCCTAGTGTATGCTCCAATGGAGAAACTAATGAGCTTCAAATTAATGGCTGAAAGCCAGTCAATTGCAGAAAAGTAAAGGACCCACACAATTCAAATTGGACACAGGAGTACATGAAACAATAACAAACTCGTTCGCTCTAGCCATACAACCAAAAATACTTAAAACTGCTAAAGTAGTACACTGTATCTACAAAAACTACCAGTGAAATTATAGGAGAATCATTAAAATATTCAAATGATAAAGTAGTAACAAAACTAGGATGTACAGTGCATGACTTTGTGCTATCACCCATCTGCTAAGTCACTCTGTTCCTTGTCTAGTCACTAAAGTGGGTTTCATCAGATGAATGGACAGTATAGAAATGCAGTTGAAATTAGCCACAGCCCTATCAACCCCAGCAAGGATTTTGGTATAAGGTCTGACTACAGGACCTCTCTTGCTGTGGGTTTAACTGGTCCATACTGTATGTTCTCTGGTCTCTATTATGTTGTCTTAGGAAGGACTAGTTTTATCTTTTCATATGGCCTCTAAGTTTTTAAGATCATTCTAAATATGATCCTTTCCATGGTCACCTTGAGAACAGGAGCTTAAAAGTGTCACTACAATTATGGATGCTGCCTACATAAATGTCTTCAAAGTAGATGGAGACATTTCTATTAGTATATAAATTGTGATTAAACCTTACTTTTTGTATGTCACAGGTCCATGATGAAATTTTCTTGCCATGACACATGTAACATTAAAAGTAATATCAAAGTCACTGAGATAAAACTAATGAAAAATGCTACAAAATAAATCCATAAAGCTTAACTTAGCAGATATTTTGCTGCTGATGCGCAGGACCAAGAAATTTCCTGAGACTGCCTTTTGTAGAAGAGATAGACTATCACACTTAGTCTTTACTATATGAATAGCAGTCTTGAAAACTCCTTTATTTTGCATAGTATCCCAGAGATTGTCTGTGTATAGTCTTAGTGCCCAAAGAAAGAGGAACAGAGTAAGAGTTCCCCGCATGCAAGGAGATTTATAAAACCCCATCCAAAGGTGTCCTTCCAAGCTATGATCAAACTCTTGATAGTCCTAAAGACTAATCACTTGCAGAGTGACATCAATCCCGCCTTGTAGTTGAAAATATTCCCCAGATTTAGCTGGTCAAGATTTTAGAATTTTCATTCAGTAAAAACTACAACATAAAGAGTATGCCTGCTATTTCTTCAGGCAGCAGCTAGCACACTAGACTCAAATCTTACATTTTCATTTATAATTTAAAGATGCCAGATTTTAAAGACTGCTGAGTAATATAGAAATCTCAAATTTAAAGTTTTAAAACCCATATTTTCTTTGTAGGGTGAGGCAGGGAACTATAATAATACAAATGAGATAACATCTATTAATCATCTGATACTTATGCTCCCAAAACAGGTACAATAGAAATTATCTCCTTAGTTCAACTGGCTATCCTTGGCAACAGGAGAGCCAAGTTCCTGTCCCTGTCTCTATTTCTAAGAATATGGTTATCTGATCAAAGAAACTGCATCAAAAAGACAGGAAAAAAGGTTTCTGCAAAAGCAGGATCCAATTTTTATGTATCAGGAATAACTCATTTATAAAATCTCTAGCTGTAAATATAAATGTCACCAATATTAGAATACAGGTAGGACTTGAAGTTTTAATAGCCTCCTAAGTCCAGGTACTACAAACTTACTAAAAACATCTTTGGAAGGTTTAATCTCTTAAATATTTATCTTTGCCACTTGGTTATGTGAATTTTGAGTAATAAATTTACTGTTTCTAATGTGTTACATGAGCCATATGTTGGCTAGTTAGTATTTTATTCATGGTCATGAATAAAGCAAATCTCTGCAGTATGAGGCAACACCTGATACATATGTAGATGAGAAAGACGTCTAACAGGACGCCTCACAGATATCTCAACAGGCGGTAACCCTGGGTTAAATACCTTCTCTTCTTTTTCCTTTCTTATTTATTTGTATGAGCCTCTTTTACAGCACCCTGAATAATCAGCCTAACACAACTGTTTTATTAAATTCTGTGTGTTTTTAACTTGGTAAAATGCTTTCACATCCTTTACCTAACTTTGTTACTTGAATAGTAACTGGGTAAGCAGATCTATTTATAATGGCATGTGCCTATATTAAAACACACTTTACCATAAAAGTAATATGCAGTTCCACTAAGTATTGAGTTTCACCAACTAGTTTTCTCTTTGCAATCATCTACATACCTGGAAAGGCACTCTGTACCAAAATTAGCACAGCAAGTTACCAAGGACAGACAGAGATGAAAGAGAAGGGAGACAGCAGGGCTGAAAATAGCTAGAACAATCTAAAAGGCATCTGTTCCAAGGTTAGAACAGTACAAATCAATGAGTCTAAAAACTAGAATAAACCTGTGACTTTTTGGTCAACTGGATGTACAAATTCTCTAACACAAAACAATGAATAAGTAATTTGGGTAAAAGGACATCTGATAAGTGGCTTAGACAATTCTTCTACTTGTAGGGCATCATCCTTTTATTTTGTGAATGTCCTTGTGGGTTCTTTAAAAAGACCCTCAAGTATAACATTTAGGGAACAAAAAGTATGGAAAGGTACAGTACAATTGTGTTTAGAACATGGGTGATCAGTGAGTTGATTAGAAATACATACTGTAAGACTTCAAAATACTAGCTGGTCACTGTTACTATCCCTCCCCTTCCTTCCTGTATGTATGTCCAAGTGCTCAACTTAAAGTACAGAAAAAGAAGTTCAGCATAAAAACACTGAAAGGCCTCAAACTAGACATTTAAACTAGGATGTGTAAAACTAAAAGAAATGTATGTGACTAGAACACAAGAATCAGGAAGTGTTACCATAAAAACCAAAGCCTTTGCATTGTGACAGAATGCCCCCAAATCTTCAAAAAGTCTTTATAAGCAGATAACGCTACTGAGAAAATGCTGTGGTTAAGAAGATGCCAGTATTCTCTAAGTCAAAAGGATGTAAACATAAATGCAGGCAGAGCAGCTACAGTCAATGCACTTGATCGACAGCAGCCCAGAAGTTCTCTCATGCTATCCAGTCTTTGACACTCCCACACCATTAGCACCTACTGAAAAAGCTGACCCAACAGGAGCTGGGAATGAAGATGAAGTCGCCAAAAGATACACACACTTCCAAAAGGAAAGGCTCATGACTTTCAAATGACCTGTGCCTTCACATTATCTACACCTCCATGGAGACTTCCCCTCTATGGAATATGGATAAAAAGTTGAATTTACTCTAAGTGATCTTAATATACTTTTGATGTTGCTTTTTTTAAAAATAGCTCACACCCCAACATTCTTTTGACTATTTCATTTTTTACCATGAACTGAGGTCAGACAATTGTGCAGTATCTGGAGAGAGCATATTGGTAGTGCCTTGGAAGAGTCTCTTGGGCTGGCTCTCTGTCTCCATCTCACCTAAAACAGAAAGAGATGATGCTGCTGTCATGCAATTTTACAGACACGTACTGGGTGCTAAAATGGGCTGATCTTTGTTTAACCAAAGCTCTGAATACTTCTTCTAACTACTACTTGAAAGTTGTTTTTCTATGTGCTTTAATGTAAAAGAAAAATACTTTCATGTAACCACAACCAAAAGGTCAACAGTCCTAAAAAAAACACAAAAACCTTCTCATTTGATAATTATATGTAGTATTGAACAGATATAGTCATGCGTTTAATTTTGCATCAGCAAAATGAATCAAGGCTAACCACAGTAGGAATAAAGTACCCTCAAAATAGCTGAAGTACACAGTAAATAATAATTTATGATAAAAAAATTAGTAAATTCTATTGATTTTATATATTTTAATACTGGAACATTCCCTAAGTTGAAGTCAAAAGGACTAAAAGTACATAGCCTGACAAGCTATGTAAATCGGAGGCCATTTTAGACTACTTAGTGGAAAAAAAGATTAAAAATATAAGTTTGAAAGTCCACCTGCAATTGAAAGCAATTATTAATCAATTCACAAAACTATATTGTACTGGCTACCTCAGTTCTATAGCTTTTCTCAGAAATGGTAATAGAAAAACTTTGCACCAACGTGACTAGCAGTCAACTTTTTTATTTTGGATCTCAGGGTTGTCATTGTTTTCCCCTTACATGATTGTAGTCTCCATATTTTTCCTGCCACTATATTCCTATGAACAATCACCTCATTCACTTTTGTTTTTCCTTCCTGTTTTCTTTTATTCTTAATATAATTTTTACTTTTTAATTTGATTGCACATGTACATACACATTTATTTTTCACATCATTGTCTACCCCAGGGTTCTCCCACCACCTTATCACCAGTGAAACATCTTAATCTCTTGTGCCCTCCCCCTCCCCAACAGTCAACATTTTGTCATCAAGAATGCAGATTAACCACCCTACATGAGACAGAAAAATGTCCCTTTCCAAGTAAGCTCTGATTTTATTTAAAATTTGAACGTACCTTGGTTTTGAAATTCTTTATCTAAGCTTTCAATGGAAGATTAAAGACAATTTACTTCATGGACCTATCTGTACTCTAATAGGAAATTAGTAATTTTGAACTTTAAACTGTGTAAGATTTTTATGATGGAAAAACATCAAGCAAGAACAAATGCAACATTCATCTTTCCCTCTACGTGATCAATTAATTCATATTATCTTTCCTCTGGCACTATTCTGAAAATTCCTGAAACTCAGGAAAGGTTATGTTTTTATTTGCTTTTCCATGCTTTAATATGCAGCCTTAAAAAACTGCCCCTGGGCTTTTAAAATCTCATTAGCAAAAGACATATTAGCCCTTTTTAGCAAAGAATTCCTCCATCTGCTGGTATATTCTGGAATAGCTTTGAGACTATACAGCCATATTATTTCTAGCACTTCCTGCAAATTTGAAGTAAATAACAATAGTAATACCTTTAATTTCCAACTATTATTTTCATGTAATAGCTCCTGGAAAGGTTCTAAGGATTGTAAATAATTCCTTGCACCACTAAGAAAAAAGATGAATAGTTTAAAAAATAAAATTTATTCACTAAAACAAACATTGTTATCTATTAGGATCTGTTTTACAGAGCACACCACCTTTAATTTGAAGTTGTCTGAGACATAGTATTTTTTTTGAATCAGTGAGTGAGGCTATCACTGGAGAGTTTTCACCAAAGCTCAAATATCCATTCACCCAAAATTAGGAGAGTTGATTTGTTTATGGTCCCCAAAGTAAGCTGCATGAAGAAACCGTTTATTGAATTGCTTATTTAAAATTCTTGTTAAAATTCTTGTGTAAAATGACACCCAACACTTGCGATCATGTGGTCGTAGCCTTAGAAACAAAGACTAAACTTGTGTTAAATTTGTCTTTTTTTAAAGACTCTATCAGGTGCCCCTGTAAGTATCTAAAACTAGTAATGAGCAAAGATCTAAAAATCATTCAGTTCAGTGGTCGGTGGTTCAGAATAAGGTAATTAGAAGATCACCGCATTATATCAAAAACCCTAGAGAGACTTGAATATGCGGCAATTCTTTCTTTGCCAAGGCATAATTTGGTGGTGGCTACAAATGAGCATACAGCACATTTACTGACCTATTTGCTATAATATAAGCGTACATTTCTGTCACATATCAACTTGCATCTCTTTTCCATTTAGATCACTGAGAGGCAAAATTTTTGGAATGCATATTGATAATATGAATATATGAATATGTGAATAACTCAGATATGGAGTGTAGAAATATATACAGTATTAAATAACTAATTTACAAAATTTAGAATCAGTAAAGTACATATTGGGGATAATAGTTTACATTTCTTTATAAAAAAAGAAGCCATGCTTTGAATTATTTTCAGCAGAAATTCAGAAATTCTGATTAATTTGCAATTCCAGTTCAGTCAGGTTTAATACCAGAAAGTGTGACACCGACCTTTTCTTTTAATTGGACCAAGAACACTGGGCCGGATGCACTTGACTGGACTCTGACTCCTCCTGCTTAGAAGAATAAACAGCGAGGATGACATAAAATACTTCGAAGTTGCCACATAAACATTCTTACAGTCCACCAAGCAAATCCACAAAACTGAAAGTCATACAGGGAAAATGGAAAAACACCTGTGTTGTAGGTTGAGTTACTGAAATGCAGAGCATTTCAGCTATTTTTAAAAATCATTCTGTAAGACAAAATGACCACAACTTAAAAATATATATATATTATCATGTGAGTGTGTGTTCATTCCTTCTGAATATAAACTGAAACCAAGTCTCAAAAAAAACGAATATGATATAATGCTTCTTGGGAGCACATAAATGGCAGGTATATGGGTGTTCACTGTGAAATGCTTTCAGTTTTGCTATCTGTTTAAAAATTCTATAATAAAATGTTGGAGGAAAGTTCATCAGAGAGCCAACTTTAATGACTAGCATTTAAAGCGCAGGTTTACTCACCTGGAAAAGTGTCTGGGACTAGGAACGGGACTGGGTGGTAGCCCACTGCTGCTCACAAACATTTGTAAGGACGGTGAAAAACATTGCTAGGAAAAAAACACTTATTTAGAATTTAAAAGAATCATAGTATTCCAGTTTTCAAAGGTTCTTCTCAAAATGACAAACATCCCAGAATTCTTAGCTATGTCTTATACAGATACATAATCCTCACATGGTTATCATAGATTTCCATTAGTTCTTTCCAGTCATTGTGTTCTTGAAAAGTGAGGTGATGTGTGCGAGAGAGAAAACAGCTCGGTGTATGAGAGAGTTAACATCTTGTCAATGAACCTACCTTTCCAAATCCTCTGGTGGGTGATGGTGCTGGAGAAACTGGAGTGAAGTCAATCCTTTTAGGAGAATATAATTTCTCTGGCTTGTCAAAATCACTATCACTCTGTGAACATAAAGTGTTATTTCTTCATAATTCACAAATCAGCACATCATAGCTCTTCGTGACCACTTAAAACCTATGTTTTAGAGTAGAAATATAAAGATTCTAAAAAGTTGCAATCTAATATTCTGGAGGAAAAGCAGAGTTTAAGAAACAAGTGTAAATCTGGAAGCAGAGAGGATGGAAGTATATGAATAAGTTAATGAAGCAAAGGAATAATCTAAAGGTTTCTAGAAAATAGAAACTAAGCAGGTATGTGGAAACTTTACCAGGCTCAAGCTCTCATCCCACGACTGGCTTATCTGCATTGCTGTTTGCACTTCCCTGAAACAAATGGAAAGGAAAGACCTTCAGTGTCCAGAAGAAAGTCCTACATTAGGCTAGGCTCACTCCTGGGAAGCACTGACCTTTCATGTGCAGTCTCTCTGTTCATCATATCCATGCCTTCTTCCTGCAAAGACAGGCATGTGCTGAAAACACGATATTTATCCATCTAATTCTGTCTCAAATAATATAAAAAAGGCTCTTTTCTTCCCTATTTTACATAATGACAGTACAGAAGAACTAACATTCTTAGATGGTCACTCATGCTATGTCTATATTTTATCTGCACACTCTGAAGAACAACTAATCAGAGGTGATGCCTGACTCATTTTTAATATGTAAATCTTTAAAATGAAAATCAAACCAATATTCAGAAAACTGTAGATCTGAGCTAGTAAGTAAAATTTACCCTTTTGATTTGATGCAGTCTGCTACTAGGAATACGATTAGGTGAGGATGACAGCAACTGGAAAGAAAAAGTAAACATTTACTATTTTCTGAATCACAAAGCAGCAGTCGGCTGTCAGTAGCGGTGTACAATTTCTTCCTGGATTATTTTTCATATTCTTCTTGGAAATTTAGCTCTTTAAACCACTGAACATTAATGCACTAGAGGCAGTACATTCAGTCTTTAGGAAAGTACACCAGGTGTCCAACCTCAAAGCACCATCTGTCACTAGACAGGCACTGACTTTGACACTTTTCCCAAATGAATGCAGAGCTGTGTACATTTATGTTAAAAAAAAAAAAAAGAAAAGAAAAAGATAAAAAAAGGACTCCAGGCCTTGCAAACTTCCATTACCCCACTTACCTAAAAATAAGGAACCATATACAAAGGGAAAGAAAAAAAATCCTAATTTTATTCATTTTTATTGTTAATGCCCCAGTGGAGAAGAAGGGCTAATGAATCCAGTACAACATTTGTCTATGATCAATGTCAACCAAAAACACTTTAAAACTGCAACAAGGAGAGTTTGCTTGTAGGATCTAAATTAATTCTAAAATGTGATCAGTAAAGCTGTCACCATAAACCTTACAAGTCAGGAAAAATCAATGTGGAAGGCAAGGTGTATCTTTGAAGTAACTGCTTCTTTCCCTTAGATCACCATTTTTTTAAATAACAGAGTTGAAATGACTTGGGGGCCAAACTACATTCCTTCAAAATAATCATCTGATGACAAAATCTAAGAGAAAATTCATATTTAGCACAACTTGCAAGGTCCCAAGGGTTGTCATAATGTAAAAAGCTACTATTTAGCCCCTAGTGAAAGGCAAATGAATTAGAAAACTACAAAACCAAGACAAATATCCAGTGACAAGAGGGCCTATCCTATTATAACTTTTGAAATGTTGACTTAGTACATAAGCATAAAATGTGATTAAACAGCACTCAATTATTTTAGGCAAACACTAACTCAGTTAAAAAATGTGGCTAACATGATTTTACTTCAGCAGCTATTCCTTCATTATTCACTCCCTTCAACTTTTTCTTCTCCCTGGCTTTAAAAAGAGGAAACTTCACCAGTAAAACCCTCTTAAACAGTGTTTTTTCCATTATGTAAGTAAATCCAGGTTTACTGGCGAACTCTTAATAAGGACATTTGAAAAGCACTGAGCTCCCGGGCAAGTAAATAAAGCAGGGAAGACTGTAATGGGATAGTGTGTAAGTGAACAGGGATTTGTCCCTCAGAGAACAAAAGACCCCAAAAGCAGTAGAATAATCAGGAAAGCCAAAGGATTGCCAGAAGCTGATTGCAGAGGAAGTCAAAAATTTCAAGGCTGTGTCTGCGTGATATACAAGTTGTCCATTTTACAGAACTAGAAATTCAGACCAAAAGAGAGCCAGGGAGGAACAGAGCCATGTCTAATACCAGAAACCAGAGGGGAAGAAACAAGAACTGACAGGGGTGTTGGTCACTGGGAGCTCAAGTGGGGTAAGAAAAGAGGCCCGGCCATTGGCAACTGAGAGGGCATTGGTGACTTGTGTAAGAATAGTTTTTAAATGGAGATGGTGGTAGAAGCAGTGAGATTACAAACTGGCTGAATAGTTGGCAGGAAATCAAAGAAGGAATCAGAAATAGCTGAGTGCAAGTTGCGCTTTGAAAAAGCTTAGAAACAGAAAGGGGGGAAAGGGCAAGAGAGACCTGGGGGGCAGGGGGGAGGGAAGACTGTTTTCCAGATTTTAGATGCAAGTCAGGAGAAGGGGGTATGAAAAGAATCTGTGAGGGAAAAAAATGAAGACACAAGATAGAGAGGAGAGGACAGGCAAGCAAAGAGAATCAGAAAACTTAGGAAGCCTTAAGAGAAAGAGCCACATGTACTGCAAGAAGAAAGCGGGTGTGTTTATACTAGACAGGCATCTGCCTTCTCTGTGAAGTAAGATGGGTCATCTGTTAAAAGTGAAAGGTGATGAGACAGGAAGCTTGTAGAGTTCTCCCACTCCCTCCTTGCAAGAGTCAGACCATTTCTCAGGAGTACAGCATGAGGCTGAGGCCCATAGCACTCTGTACCCCACATGCCCAGAAAGAAGTGATCTTCTTTCCTATCAAATGATCAATTCCTCTTAAATTTCCCACTGGTAAGAAAGTCAACACTCTGGTCACTGAGAAGTAATATTTCAGTGAGTCCTCCATCTCCACCTGTGAAATGAAGCATTTGTCAAACCATGAAGGTGCCACTTTGGCAGGTCTCTTTGGTCAGTTCCCACATTCCCATTTCTTTTGCCAACATCCTACTTTTTGCAGATGAATGGGGGCACAGGCAAGTGTATTAAGATGCATAGAGAACACTGTGACTTAATGTTTATAGTGTGATCAATACCGTGATAAAAGGGCACCCAAAGGTGCTTCATCCTAAGGATGAAGCTGTGTTTTGAAGAACTGGAAAGTTAGACAGAAGGAGGTGGTATGAGAGTGAGCATAAGGATCAACGAAGAACAATGAATCACCATGGGCTCTTAAATAAACTATACTACTGCAGCCAGAGCAAAGGTATTTGTCAGGGAGCATGAGATGAACCTAGTCAGAGTTGATAAGTATCTTCACATTGTAGAAAAGAACAAAGTGATGTGTAGAGAGGCAAATTCATTTTCCCTTCCTTGCCATCAAGGCTACTAATATGAGAAGCACAGGTGTTTAACAAGTAGAAATGTTTTTTATAAATACAGCAAAAATAAGTAGTTATATTTTTCAGTATCCTCAGAGAGGGAAGTGAAATGAATCAAACCCCCAGATAGCTTAATATCTTAAGTATTTTCAGCCACTTCAGCTGGAAATCTTTCTTTTAAATCATTTTCTTTTTCCCCTCTTCTTAAACAGATTATACCAAAAAGAAGAATGGCACTGGAAGGTCTATCTCTATTCTAACCTCAGCTCTGCCACTTACTAATTGTGTAATTCTGAGCAAGTCACATATACCAGCTGAGTCTTAGCTACTGATTCTTTTAATTGGGGAAAATATCTTTGGCCCTGCTTACTTCATAGGGGTTGTTATGAGAAATGTGTGAAAGTACTTTGTAACATGCAAAATATCATACAATGGTAGGTATCACTGTAATTTCAGAAAAGGTTAATGACCTAGGTAGCCTGAAGAACATCAATCATTGTACAGTTCTAGGCCAGTGATATCCTCAGGATCTATTAACAAGTTCATCCGAAATCACAGACTAATTTTTTAATACCTCTGTCTGCTTCTCAATGTTCCCTTCTCCTTTCTAGCAATTATTAGTATAGTTTGAACCCAAATGTACCCCTTCTGATTTGCTGCTTCTCATACGCTACTGGGTTGGAAGTTTAGTATAATGGTGCATAAATTTTAGATGATTCAGAGGTCAGAGGTTCTTCTATAAACAGATGGACCTCTGTGCACAGGCTATGGAAATCCAGCTCAGCCATGTACAGGTCTGTTTGCTTACATCTCAGATATCTTCCGGAGCACTATAGCTAGTGGATAAGTGAGCTCCACATGTGAAGTGCTACTATATAAAAACCTCATCATAATTTCTGCCAACACAACCAACTAATAAGATGACCTCCAACAGCTCTATATAGATAGAACAGTCACAATCAGCAACTCCAATGAGAATACAAATATACCATTTCAAAGCATTTTATACTGTTCAACAGACAATATCAGACATGCACATGCATTTCCCATTTAGGTGACTTTTGCATTCTGGGACAAATAAGGACCACTGTTCCCAGCTAGAATTCGGGTTAATCCTGACTTAGTCCACCACCATGATGCAAGTAGTGACAAAAAAACAATGAACGGTTTGAAAACTACGAAGTCCATAACTAAGAGACACATTTAACTGGGTCTCTTTTATTTTTGTACAAAAGCTGAAAGTGACCTCAGCATAAGCAGCAAACAAGATAGGTGAAAGTAGTGTTTTCTTTTGTAAATATTAAGCACAGCACATGATCTTAAGAAAGAACTGACAGTGCTTCCCCTAACCCAAACCACTAAGGATACTTACTACTTACCAAGCTGTGATGACTCATAACCGTTGTACTATTCCTCCGAGTTCGAAATGTGTAAGGTTGGAAAATCTGTGAAAGGTCACTGAAAAATGAAAATACAATGAGCAATGTCTTCTCATTGAAGAGATCCTTCAAATATATGGATGCCAGTTCTCTAGTCAACCATGAAATATTCCATGAGTGCTTATTTCATACAATAAATGAAGTCCTCACCGTCTTCTTCACCAAGCTTCCCAAGTGGTATACTGTGGGTTACAGGTTTATGGGGATACTGATTTACCCTAAGGTTAGGGGACAGCTAGGCGAGGTAGGGGCGGAGCTCCAGACTGGTTGCCTCCAGCTCCTACTGGTCAGAACTCACAGCCCCAAACCGGTTACCACCAGACATGAGCAGCCTCATCTGTTTACCCCAGACGACCTGTACCTATTACTTACTGTTCTGTGTGTGCCATGACTTGTGAAGGACTGGGGAGCCCTGTTCCATAACATGAGCCCCATTAGCTTACCTCCCACAACTGCCCTAGAAATGTGATCTACCTTACAACCCCACTGCTCAACTCAGTCAACATACATTTTTTTGCTCATGTTGCCCCTTCTGCCTCAAATGCCTCCCTCCCAACACCATCTGTCAAAATCCTTCCTCTCCTTCAACACCCATCTCAAATGCCAAGCCCTTCATGAAGCCTCTTTTCATTCCACAAACCTAATGAAATCATTCCTTCCTTTGAACCCAAAGAGCGCAGTGGGAGATGAATTGTTTGAGACACCGATATTATCTTTTTATTAAAGCAAATTGCACATGTATGTGTCTTGAACTCTTTTCAAGGTGCTTGTGGCAGTATAACCACCCTGCAGTGCCTAGCAGAGTGCCATGCTAGGAAAGTTAGGGTTTTTTAGGATCAAATTGAATCGGGCTTCAGGGGACCAGTGAGATCACCCAATCCAGTTCTCCTAAGTGTTAAATGAGAAAACAGAAACTGGGGCTAAATGACCCATTTGTGATCATTACCAGTTAGGGAGAAAATTGGGACTAGGCCTGGTCGCATCACCTCTTCTCTGTCACATCATGTTATATATCAAGCAATTATTTAAATTGTAATTGGAAAAGCAGTATGTTATTTCTACAACAGTCTAAATGCAGGTCAACAGGTTTGCCCTCATCCCTAGCAACTGCTTGCAAATTATATTGAGAAAGAAAGACAACTCAAAAAGACCAGTTTATTCTTGTAGTAGAGAAAATAAATGTAGAGCCGAACACAGGACTAGGAAAGCAGTCACTCCATCATTCCAGTTCAAAATTTAATAAAAGCAAATTCATTCCCCCCCAAAAAATACAGATATTACTATGAGTTTGATAGACGATTACCTCTTTCTTTGCCTTCACTGTGTTTGATTCATGTTTTTATCTAATTCTACACCCATACACCCCTTTTGGACTAATTCCATTTCTACAGGGTCTTGCAAATTGGCTCTCTACCTAAGATGAATTGTCTACTTAAAGAAGTCAAATGCAATAGGCTCAGGAGATCGGCCAACATAACCTCAACTATCACAGACTTCTACCTTAAAATAGACACTCTGGTGACTTACTACGTGAAAACATAAGACCCTACCACTAAGATTCAAGGGTAAAAATTCATTCTATTGTCTTCTAAAACCCGTGTCTCCACAGACCTAAGTTACACGCCATGCTGCTTTTTTTTTTTTTTTTTTATTCACTGGAATGCATTTCAGGCAGTTTTAGGACTGAAAACATTACAACAAACCCAAGTCACTTAATATGACAGGAACACACCACTTAATTACAAGTTATTACCTAAATTGTGATTGATTAAAGTAAACCTGCTAATGCCAGGGTTCCTAAACTAGCCTTGGAAATAGCAGCTCTTAGAAACAGGTGTCAAGTTGCAAGTCTAGTTGCAGGGTTTTCAGCCTGAGGTTCAGTGGTGTAAATTAGGCAGGCCAAGCAACCTGTTAGAAGAGCCAGGGCTGCTGGTAGTTCCTTTGAGAGTGGGGCCAACAAAGCCCCAGGTGGAGAGGGCCCCATTTCCCTCCCACATTGCCCTGAGTTTGGGGTCAAACTTTCATTCCACCTGAAAACCCAAATCACTGTCAAGCAAAAAAAAGTCCCCACCCCTTCAGTTCAGAGAGTTCCAAAGCACCAACTCTCACTTTAGTGAAGACTGCTGTCGTTGTGTGTCAAGGAGCCCCTGAACCCAGTACTCCATCCTCCCCCACCCTGCTCACCTGAGCCCATGGATCAGGGGAGCACTGTTGACTCTCCTCAGGGTGCACCCATCAGAGGTGTCAGGCTCAAAGTCCAGCTCCATTTTCTCCTGAGCCATGTCGGAGACTTGCAGGCAGGCACAGCGGACAGTGCTCAGCTCCTGGCGCTTAGCTATGGACTCCCAAGACTCTCACTGCAGGACTGAGCTGCTGGGGACTGGCAGCTGGGGGCGGGGGCTAAGGGGCGGAGGCTTGGGGGCGGGGGCGGGGGCGGGGAAAATCAGGAGAGGAGGAGATGGAGGGAACGAGGATGAGGAAGGCAAAGGGAGGATGATGTAGAAAAGAGGATGGAGAGGTGGTGGAGGGCGAGAGAATAAAGAGGATGGAGGGAAGAGATGAATGGAGGGAGGTGGGAAAAGAGCAAGAGGGAGGAAAAAGGCAAGAGGGCAGAAGAGGGAAAGGAAGAGACGGGGGAGGGGGTGGAAAGGAGGTGGGCAGGGTGGAGAGGAAAAAGGAGAAGAGGGGAAGGAAAGAAGGGCGAGGTACCAGGAGGAGGAGAGAGGAAGGACAGAGGGAGAAGAGAAAGAGGGAGAGGAAACTAGGCAGCAGCGGAACTCATGCTGCTAGCTTTCGGCCCCCAGCCGGGCTGGGCTACAGACGCCGCGGCTGCCCCGGCAGCGCTGGCCCCGCGGAGCTAGCGGTCGGGCAGGGCCGGACCGGGCGGCCTCGGCGGTTCCAGTTCCCCATGCTCGGGGACCCGGGCCAGCACCCCATGCTCCGGGATCCGGGACCCGGTCCCTGAGACTCCTCAGCCCTGAGATCGGTGCTGCTCCCTCCCGAGCCCCCCCACCTCCCTGCCTCGAGGACAGGTGGGGGGTGCAGCCCCTTGGCCACCGCCGCGGTGCCTCTGCTCACTCGCTTGGGTGCTAATGGCCCGGGGGAACTCCTCGAGGCCAAGATCAAAATCTACAACCTGCAGCCTCTTGCGCCTCCCACGCTTCCGAAACCGGTGCCTCCACGGGGCCAAGTCTTCCGCGTGCGGGCACCCAGCGGGTCCTGCGCACGCGCCCCGCGGCCGCGCCAACGGGCCCTCGAACACCGAGCATGCGCGAAGGCCCCGCCCCGCAAACCTCCTCCAAATGGGAGGAGCGTTTCCAGGGGGGCCAGGCGCCTGCCTCGATGGCATTGGCCCGGGGACCCTGGCGCCCAATTTCGAAAAGAACCAATAGTTTGGGAACACTGGAGCCTCGTCTTTATAGAGGAGTTTCGACCAATATTCAAGAGAAATTGACACTTGTGGTTTACACATTTTTTTCATCCCCATTGCACATGCTCACCTCGATGATCCCTGTTCATTTCTTAAATCCCTCAATTTTAGTTAGTCTTTGTCTGGAAGGACCACCTCCTTTTTCGGATTACCCATTTGGATACACTGGATCAAAAGAAAGTGAAAAAAAGTAAAGCAATGATGTGGAAACAAAGAGAACAGAATGCAAGTACTAAGAGTTAGTAACAAAAACTCATGTCCATTTTACAAGCATCGTTAGTTTCAAGGACAGTACGAAAAGTCCTGAAGAACCAGTAGCAGAACCAAAATGGTTTTTCCTTTATAGGATTTGCGGAGACCCTAACAATCATGATTCACAACATATGAAGCCTGGAATTATTTAACAAACACATTGCAGTTACTGTGGGCTAGGCACTATATGAGCTTTTGAAATACGAACTCATTTGATCCCCACCATTGGAATAAAAAAAGGCCACTGCGTTGTGTTAACCATACATACCTAGAAAGTGTAGGAAATTATTATGAAATTGGTGTCAAAATTAAGTAACAATTTTGCCTAGCTTTTCAATTCTGTTGTCCATACTAAATTTGCCAAGACAACCCTCATTTTATTCTTCAAATTGTTGTGTTCTGCTTATAATAGACGTTTTAATGCACCAGATTAAAGCATGGTTTCCATTAAAATGTCTATATTCCCCCAACAGCTAGATTAGAAATGAAAGCTCTGTTTTGGATCAATGTGTATCTCTTCTTTTCTTGTAGTTGAAAATGTTTTTATTTTTAGAGATGTCACCTTTAGAATTTAAACTAAGCAGTTTATTCATTAAAACATTTTTTACAGCAAAAGTAGTCTTAAAATTTTTGTTGAAGTGTTTTTCATTTTTTAAAAATATTTTAATAATTCTAAAAATAGTTTGGGAATGCATGGATAAGGATGGAAAAGCTGAATTATTTCTAGGTCTCTGATTAGTGCTTTTTAGTCAGGTCAGTAAAGGTTCAAGGAAAAGCTGCATTTTAGGAAATCAAGATGATAAAAACATTCCAGTCTGGGATCATACTATCCAAGAATGAAAGTTCCAGAAAACAAGAAAAGTTCCAGAAATCTTGTAAAAACCAAAGTAATACAATCAAATTTGGCTCATAAGCTCCTCCTCTGTAACAGAAATGCTCAATGACAGTATATGCAACATAAAAGTAATTCTTCTTATTTGTTATTTGCCAGGCACTATACTAAGTCCTTTGCAATAATGATTTCTAATTCTAAAAACTATTTTAATGAGTTGGTTAAGCTGTTTTTTGAAAAAGAAGAAAATTAAGCTTATTAAAGTTTAATGATTCAACTCAGTCCCTATAGTGGTAGGTGTCAGAGCTGGGGTTTGAATCCAAGTTATTCTACTATACCACACAACACCTGTTTATAGACTTAGCCAAATAAATCACTCTCATTATTTTAGCCAAATTTCATTTGTAAAATCCCAGACATGATCCATTACTCTGATATGATAATATGTCTCTCATAATATTAATAGATAATGAAGAAAATCTCATTATGTTCCAATCATGAGTTTGGGAAATGTTAACACAGATAACAAGCTATTCTTGCCCTCAGTTCTAAGGATTCAGAACGCATTTGAACATGAACCCTCTGATAAGATGCAGTATTTTATTTAATCACAAACAACTATCAGAAACCCCATTTTTGAACCATTTCTGTGCAAGAATCCAGGCTGCATTGATCCACAATACAGACTACGAAATTAAGAAGTCCCTAAAAAGGTCACAGTGTTCACAAAATTCAACATAATAGAAGTGCCTACAAAAAGCAGTAAGTCCTTGCTATGATTTTGTCTTAAGTCAACATCTGTTTATGCTGCAAAATTCCCCAAAGTCTGCTTGATGAAACACCAAACACCATGGGGTCCGCTTTTCTGCAGTCTTATTGAAACTTTATAGTTACTCCAAAACCCAAAGGGACAACATGTGTGGAGTACACTACCACTCCCTGGTACTGATAAGTATTTTATGAATAAGTAAAATCAGCCCAGACCAGATTTCAGCATATGGTTCCCACACAGGAAAGACTACCCTGTTCCAGTCTCTATCCACACTTTATAATTGGCATAATGTAGAAGGTAATGAAGAACTGAGTCTTAGTGAATTTTTTGAAGCAGCTGCCCAGTGATACCAGTTGGCAGTTGCCAGTTCCCAGAGATGTGGACAGCCAAATTCAAGATCTCATTCATCAGTACACCGGGTTATTTTGCAGCCTGAAACAACAGGAACCCTTAGGTCTGTGGACAAGCAGATGAAGATTGCTGAAGAGTGTAACTACCTCAAACAGTACATTGGGTTTTCTCTTTGATCAAAGGCTGTATTTTTCCACTAGCTGCTCATGCCTCTGTGGCTGGAAATCTATCTCTTTTTATCTCAAAGTCTCAGCAACCCTCCCACATCGGCTCAAAAAGATTATAGTACATTCTATTGTTCATAATAGTTAAACAATAATTTCCTGACCACATACACAGTTCCAAAATCTGAGGAGTAAAATATTTACTGAATCCCTAACTTAACACAACTTAACAAGTAGGAGAAATTCCTATGTAAGAAGAGGGATGTTACCTTGGCCACACTTCTAGATTTTATTCATATCATTCTTGCCTACCTCATTTCTTTTATTTTTCATATAAATATTTTTGGGAAGTTTGGGTGTTAATGGTTTGTTTTTGTATTTGCATTTGACTTACTTTTGTGATAACTGAAAGTTATATCTACCTTTGACATTGCCACAGTAACTTGTAAAGACTTGATTATGACATGTTTGTGGGACATCCTTTATAGGTAAGAAACCTGGAGGAGATGGCAGCAAACTGGGACAAACCAACAGAGGAGTAGCATAAGTGACAAGGTACAGAGCTAAACAAACCAAGAGTTTGAGATCATGGCATATTGTTATGGAACAGGAAGTGCTGAAAACGAAACAGATTTAGGTTAGTATAATGACAATGTGTGGATAGAAATCAGAATAAATAAAAAATGTAATAATTATTAAATTTAAATAATTAAAGTATAGTAGACACAACATTCGTTTCAGGTTTACAAAAATAATCTCTTTAACTGTTACTTTTGCCTCTATAGTAAACAGAATTCTTTGTTTTCATAATACTTGCTTCCTTTGGCATTCCAACTTGTGTATATACTATGAATCCTGCTTCTATCTTCACTGTTTTGGGGATTCTGACATGTGACTATACTTTAAAGAGAATTCTATTTTTTCTCCCTCCAGTGTATTATCATTTCAAATATTTTGCCTTTTGTATTACTAATCCTTTTCTAGAAAGTCTTAGATCCTCTTTCCTTGTCATTTGATTTTACATATTTTCTTAATGTTATTGCACTTAGATTAAAAGTGTAAATATTCAGGCTGGGCACGGTGGCTTTTGCCTGTAAGCTTCAGCCTATGAAGCGACCAGGGCTAGGGATCGCGGTTCGAGTCCCGCCTGGGGCCCGTAGCGAGAACTAGTTCCCCCCCCCCCAAAAAAAATAGCTGGGCGTGGTGGCGTGCACCTGTAATCCCAGCTACCTGGGAAGCTGAGGCTGGGGATTGCTTGAGTCTGTGGTACCCCAGGCAATGAGAGCCTGCGGTTCCACAGGCAAAAATAGCGAGACCTAGTCTCCCCCCCAAAAAAGTGTAAATATTTGTAATTCTTCGACATGATGAAAGATTTTGTCTATTCATTCCAAATATATCTAGTAAACCTTGTTCATTTCTTGTCAAGAATATTGACAAAGCTTTGTGAAGTAATATAAGCAGAAGGGGGGAGGTAAGATCTACTTTGTTTACTGGTACTCCTTATTTTTCTGCTGTTCAGTTTGATTTTGACCCTCTGTTTTGTGTTTAACCATTGCCTACTGTTTTCAGCCTATTTAACTTAGCTTTAAGTGCCATTTTTCCAGATACTGAGAATTTTAACAGTCATTTTCAGATTATGGTGTTTGCTCAGATTCTAATTCTACCTTAATTATGTGCCATTAATCGCTGTAGAATGCTATCACCTGTGAAACAAATGATTTATCTATTTTACAAGATAGCTTTGAAGGACAGGCTATTTAAGCCTGCAGTCATAAAATAACTTAATAAGTATTTATTGAGTGAAATAAGCAAATAAATTTCCAGAGAAACAATTTCTCCAGAGAAATGCCCAGACATATTGTCTGTTTTATTTTGTTTTTGTTTTTTTCTTTCCACTTAAATAGCAGGGCAGAGGAATCTTGACATTACCATTTAATATTTGTTAATTTGAGTAAATCCTCTGGGCTTAGGTTTCCTTCAAATGGCATTGAGGTGGTTATCTACCTTATAGAAGAATTGTAACTCACAGATCACAATAAATTCCATCACATATTTAAAGTGCTTAGAATAGGAACTAGCACAAAATAAGTTCCTGATGTTACGTTGCCTTACATCAGGAGTGGAGACTACAAATTGTCCTCATGTTTGGGGGTTCAGATAAATTAATTTTGCCTAACAAAATTAAGTTCTTATTCCATTCTTAGAATGAATGAAAAATAATTAGATCTTTCCTTTCTTGTCAAGAATGGTTTCAAGATAATCCTATTATTTAAGTTCACTTATTAGCTAAACAGGGTTGATGATAGAACAGATTGGGATAGATATATGAAAACTTTTTGAACTGTAAAGTACTATACAAATGTGATGAGTATTTTAATTAATAACTCCCATTTAACTAGTTTCACTTGCCTAATCTGCCGGTTGTCAACATGGTTCTTAAAATGTGTGGTATTACAAAATTATAAGAGTGGAGTTAAAATTTCAGTACCCAATGTGGTTCATTAGCTGTGAAAAATTCTAAAAGAGCAGTTTTCAAAATGTTTTCAACCATGACAGCCTTGTGAAGCGAAACAGCTGATTCAAATGGATACCAAATCCTGAGTATTTCAGAAAATAAGTCTCCTTGCTTTGTCTCAAATCTTTTTCATAGACAAATCGCTTTGAGGAGCTGATTTTATTCAATGTGATAAATAGCCTGTACGATTAGTGTAAAACACGAGGAAAACAAAAATAAACACTATTAGAGGATGGTAAGACACGGGGAAAATAAAGGTTCACCTGCACAATTGGGTTAGCACTTAACTAAACCCTTTGGTGTCTAAGCTACAGGGAGTAGGGAGTGGTTGGGTCTTGAGTTCAGATTGAAGGGGTTTGTTGTTGTTGTTTGTTTGTCTTTAATTACAAAGGTGTGGTATGTCAGTTTTAACAGGATGGAAAAATTCATCACAGGGCCTAACAAGCTTGCTGGTTTCCATCATAGGGGATTAAATGGGCTAACCAAAACAGAAAATTGAGTATTAGTATTGAACAGAAAGGACCGTGCCCCTATACACCTCATTCTTTCCCACGGTTATTTTTCAAAATAAGGGCTAATGAGACAATGTCAGGGTTAACACAGGAGTAGAAGCACAAGCACAGCGTGTGCGCACCAGGGAGAGAACAGTGAGAACCAGGCTTGAGTGAAAAAAGGCGACTCCTAGACCGCGCATGCGCCCCTGGCAAGGCTGACGAAAGCGCCTGCGTTTAAAGTCATTGTTCGCTTTAAGTGTGCGTCCGCGGGGTGGACACGGGCGCGTGCGCAGAGGGGCGGTGCCCAAGTGATTTTGTGAAGGCGGCAAGTTGTACTTTTTGTTTTGATCAGCAAGGTTGAGTTCTCTGGTTGAGAGAGATGAAGGGGAAGAGTTCGCGGAGGTTACTAAAAAAGAGGAGCTTCTTATTTTGGTTCTAGGATTGGAGGATCTCAGCGTTAGGGACCCAGACCATGGGAGTGGGGAAGGAAAGGGGTCGGGTTAGAGGTTCACCGCCAGTCCTGCCCACTTTGTGCTCGCTGGTATTGGGGATGCTGGTTGCAAAGGAGAGCATCCCGCTGATCTAAGAGCTTCCTTTTCTACTTTCCCCTCCCCCCCCCCACTCCATCATCTACCCACCAAGTCGACTTGTCCTTATGTGAAAGACAGCCAGAAAACCTGGAGACCACCCACCCAAGTGGCTTCTTTCTCCACACGGACATGGCACAGGAGAAAATGGAACTAAACTTGGAGCCGCAGTCGAGTGCAACCACCAAAGAAAGCAACATCCTGAAAAGATCCAACCGCTCACCTTTGATCTGTGGGCTCGGGTGAGCAGGATTGAGATACTGGAGGAGGCAAGCAGGGGGGTGGGTGGCCTGAGTTGGAGGTGACTCTCAAGAGCATTTCACCCCTTTTTTCGTCGAGTTTCTGCTTGACATCACCCTTATCCTGAGGCCCGGTGATCCCACCCTCTGGGACTGGGTGGGAGCCAGTGGGAGAGTGCAAGTTCACCCTGAGGTTGGCATACTTTTGATTGAGCCTCAACATACTTCCTCCTTTGACTGTCCATTGAGACTAGAGAGCGGCAACCAATTGGAGTGGAATATGACTTTTTCTAACTTCATTTCATCTCTTCACCCACTCCTTTGAAGAAACTGAGCATCCCCACCCTTACCTCCAGATATTTGCGGAGTGTAATTTTTGTCTTCTCTGCTGCTTTGTCACCACTGACCTTGACCTCCAGCACACTCTGGGATGAAAATGATTGTCACAAGCAAACAATCTTGGGTCTTTTTTACATCTAGACTTTATTTGAGCAGAAACATGATCACTTAAATTTTACATTCTAAATGTCTGATATTGTTGGGGGGTTTGAAAAAGAATCTTATGCTTTTTTATGTACAAAATAGAGACATACATATGGTACATAAACAGATATACAGTATATCTGTGTACTAAAATTTCATGGAACTGCTTAAGGGAGGGAGCCACTGGGAGAGAAGAGTGTCTAAAAAGGATCCTGAGTGGGCTGATGATGAAAAAAAAGGTTTAGAAATGTTAACTGATAGTTAATTGTTGTTCTTGTACATCCCCCAAAGTCTGGCAGGACCCGAGCTTATTTCTTAAAATGGAATTTTAAAGTGGAATCTTGGATCCCACATCCCAGTATACAAGGTTTTCTCATATATTGCAAAAATGGATGAAAAATGCATTCACTCTATAGGTTATTGACATTGTTCCTCATCTTTTTGCTGGTAACATTTGATACCAATTAATCAGCAGTTCGCAAGGATTAGAAGGAAACTCAGGTCAGATCTGTACTCAGTATTTAATGTTTAAGGAAACTGAGGTCCCAAAATCTCTAAAATGACACAATAGTAGAGCTATTCCAAGGAACCTGTGTCTGCTGAGCTAGTGCTTTGTCCACTGCTAAGCAACATTTAAGCTAACTAATGTTCAACTACAGCTTTCTGTACATCTGAGTAAGGGAGAAAATATTGCCACAAAAATGAAAAGCAAACTAAGATTGACCAACAGCAATACATTCCCTTATTAAATAAGCAGATAGAAAAATAAAGGGGAACAGCTCTGCATGCTGTGTTGAAAACATGAACACTATAAATTCAGGATTTTAATCCTATTGTGTGAGTAAATTGTTGTGGACCTACTGTACTAGTAGAAGAAAGCATCTAGGGAGAATGTTTTTATAGCAAGTCTTTATGAAATGAAAAATATGACAGATGGATGATGGATGAATGTGCTTGAAGGAAGAGATGGATGAATGTGCTTGAAGGAAGAGTGTGCTAGTTCCTGTTTGATCAGCACTGGGGAAGGGAATCCGGCCTATCTTCCCTCATCCTCAAAATCCTGGAAGCACAGTTATCCCTTCATACTTTCTTTCTGTACAAGATTTAAAATTTTATCTTTTATCATATTGGAGCATAGTTACTGTGTTCCATTCCATAGTTTAAGAATCCAATCTTACAGCATGGAGTTCTCTACCTTTAGATCCTGATGCACGAAGTGAAATTTGTACAGAAAGATGAGGGGCAAGTGCATATTTATCTAGTACAAGTTGAAGATAAAGAAACTACAATGTGAACCAAACCCAAGGACTCATATATTAAAAAGAAGTAACATAGGAATATAGACAACATGCCTGAGATCAGGGAACTGGTCCAAATGATCTCCTTGGCTACTGTGATCAGTGCAGCATATGGTTGTAGAAGTCACACTGAAGCAAGAAAAGTTTAGAGTACAGTTACACTGAGTCTGTTCAATTTGTTTGCATCTTGGTTCTTTTCAGGTGTACATACACATTGCTCACTTTTCTCACTTTTCCCCTTAGTTGAGCCTCTAGTACTTGCTGCCTGGCCTCACAAAATATTGTTACACTTCATTCAAGTCATTTTCCAATTTTGCTTAATGCACCCTCTTTGTAACTATTCAGTGTCATTTAGCACCAGCCTTTGCAAAATCTGTTCCTCAGCTTCAACACTGATACAAGTAATACTGCTTTTAGGAAGCTCCTGCACTGTTCTGTGTACATCTTACATTAATAAAAACATCAGTGTCAAAAGTTTTGAACCTCCTGGTTCTTTATATTCTTTATTTAACTACTAGTGTATTTAACTACTAGTGTAATAACTTTATTTAGAGGTAGTAGGCTTTCTCCTACTTCTCTGACCCTTCAAATTAGAGATTAAGTTCTTGGATTTCTGACTGTGCTTTCTTCTTTTAAATAGCTCTAGCCTGACTACATTTCATTTCTTCCTGCTTCAGTTCTTTTGAAAGGCAAACTACCGCCTGTGGTCCAAATCCAGCCTCCTGCTTGGTTTTGTAAATAAAGTTTTATTGGAACATACCCATGACTTGACTATTTGTTTACTCATCGTTCATCATGGCCACTTGTTCACTATAAAGTCAGGGTTGCGAAGTTGCAATAGAAATTATATGATCCACAGAACCCAAAATATTTACTCTCTGACCCTTTGAAGAACAAGTTTGCCAACCATCTGTCTTATTAAACTTAAAGATCTAGAAGAATAATAGTGATCATGAGCAATGACTCTTTTGGGAATATAACTAACAATTGCTTACCAGTCACTTTATGTGGTGCATTGAGGATTTATCTGGTTATATTACTTTCCCCCTTTCCAAGTTGTGAGTAGCACTTAACTGAGTTCTAGCTATTATGTAGGATTTTATGAACTCATGTTGAGTGACTCATGCAAGTGGAAGTATATGCTGTTGCAATTATTTCTTTCAGTTGTACTCTTATTAAATAAAAACCAGGCAAAAGTTTGAGGAGAGTATAATTGCCAGCCTTAAAGAAATACCTCCTCACACAAAAGATAATGGAAATATGTAACCCATTAGTGTCTCTCCAACTTCATTATACATATGTTCTCTCATAAAACATTGAGTTGCTGCCTGTTAGTTGGAAATTGTCATGGTGTAAAGTTGTCTTAAAGCTCAAAAAGCATCAAACTAAATAGGGAAAACAAAGTTACAGGATCTAAATATATGTTAGAGTAAATCTGTACTTACAGGGGGAAAGAAAGTGCTGGGGGACTTCAAAGAGGAGTCAAAATGACAGCAGGGTTGGTGAAGATTAAAGGAAAAGGTTCTAGGTGAGGTAGCATTTGAGATGACTCCTCACAGAATGATAGGATGTCAGCTGCAAGAGAGGGGGCTGGAGAGCTGGAACAGCATTCTACATATATGGAACAGACTTGGAGGCAAAAAAAAAAAACGCAGGCGTGCTCCAGAGAGCTGGCCAACTCTGCTTGTATCACCAGCCCCCAAGTGTTCTTCTGCTGATCCCAGGTGATGTTTGCACCAGTCCATGATTTTAAAAAGCTAAATATAGCAAACCTGAATATGTGCCATAGTTGCCGGTCAGCCTCTCCTGAGTAAAACTGTACTTCATTCTGAGATTGGTAATCCGTTTTTTAAAAATACCAAAATGTTCTTATAAATGAAACAATAGTATTAATAGACTGAAGTGTTTTGTTTTTAATGACCTTACTAGGTTAAAGGAAATGGCAGCAAACATATGTCTGTGCGAAGATTTTGTTTTGAAATTATCCCCATACATGAATTCCAAAGGTCTGGAGCTAAATTGTGGAGGGCTTTGAATGTCATAGTAAAGGAAGTCACCAAATTTGGCAGGTGATGAAGAGAGTCAAAGAAAGTTAGGAGCTGGAGAACAAGCTGTTCTTTAGGAAGGTGGTCCTGGCTTCCCTACTGGATTGCAGTAGGGAAAGAGCAGCAGGGAGGCTCTTTCTGCAATTAGACTATTTCAGAGTCTAATTGGAAAAGTAAAAAGACTTTTAATTGGTTTTTGGCAAGGAGTCTGGAAAGAATAAGATGGATATAAGTGAGATCATAGTCCTGGCATCTGATTGGCTAAAGGTAGCGAAAAGAAACATGTTATAGATTATTTTACCTGGATGAAAGGTACATAGGAATCCTGTTTTTGCAATTATTTGTGAGACTTAAGCTAATTCAAAATAAAATTTTATCAAAAGGAGGACCTAAACAGGAAGGGATAACTTCCTTCAGGCTCACCAGCTCCAATAGGACCAAAGACATCTGGGCAGGCACCATCAAAGCTGAAAACACACGCTCCATCTTTAGGAGGCAGTGACTACTCAGTTTTAGTCAGTTATTGCCATGTGGGAATGTGTCCCTGTGAGGCAGCATTTTGCACTGTTTCAACAGGAGCCAGAAATCCCGAATCTGCATTATTTATGTAAAATCTCTCAGTGTTTCAAATGTGTGCAACTAATTAAAAAATGTTTTTAACACTGAGTAGATGAAGTAAAATGTGAAAATCTTGGCTCTATCAGTCCTGCTATTGGTTATCTCTCTTATTCATGTGAAAGTTTGGAAGTTGAAAGGGAATTGGTATTAGCACACTGTAGTTCTGATCATAAATTTAAATCAGAAAATGATGTATTTTCAAAGTCACAGTAAGTCATGTTCTTGGGTAGCATGATTAGCAGTAAAATGGCATGCTTAAGAATTCCTTACCTTACATGGAAACGGATGTAGACTCAGTCAAAAAGGCTTTGTGTGTTTTAATTTCCACATCTGCCTTGCGCTCTCCATGAGGAAGCCATTTATATGAATGGCATTGTTATTTAAATATTTGAAATCTTAGTTCTTATTTTTAAATTTTGTGATGAATTTTCTAAGACAAATATTTTCTTCTTTTTAGTGATGATTCACAAGTGTTGCATGCTGAATCATTAAGGGCTAGAAGAAATAGTGCAAGATTTGTGATACCACCCTGTCTGGTAAGAAAAAGCTTATAGTAGCCTCACTTGCCAAGACTTGTACTACTGGCCTTAACCAGTGGTTCTCAAATCTGAATTGTGTACCTAGAAGACTTGTAAAAACAGACTATTGACCCTCAACCCCAGAGTCTCTAAATTAGTAGACCTGGGACAGGGCCTGAGAATCTGCATTTCTCACAAGTTCCCACTTTGAAAAATACTGCTCTAAACATCACTGAAGGAAATTCACTACAAATATGATTACTGCAGCTGTAGCTGCAGCTGCAGCAGAATTAACATTCTAATCCCATGTGGATTTAACATGGAGGTTTTTTATATGCATAAGACCATCTGGCTTCTAACTTTTATAAGAACACTACTTTTTGAGAGGAATGTTTGCAAGGTCTCCTAAGAGTAATTTTCAAAAAAGCTGGGCACGGTGGTGCATGCCTGTAAGCGATAGCTTATGGAGTCGCGGCTGGGTCTGCGGGGTCGCGGCTCAAGTCCCGCCCGGGGCAATACAGCAAGACCTAGTTCCCCCAAAAATAGCTGGGCATGGTGGCGTGCGCCTGTAATCTTAGCTGAGGCTGGGGATTGCTTGAGTCTGTGGTACCCGGAGCAATGTGAACCTGCAGTTCCACAGGCAAGAAATAGCTAGACCTAGCCTCAAAAAAAAAAAAAAAAAAAAAAGAGTAGTTTTCAGGCTTTTAGGTCAACAATGATCTCACCTTTATATTGAATTGAAAATAGTTTTTTTTTTCCTGGTGTTATAACAAACACTAAATAACTCATATCTGCTCATTATCCTGTAGACATAGGAAATATGTTCCTAGATCAGTAAGCCAAGGTGAATAAGTGATTCACTATATGAATGTTTTCATTGAGGTGAAATTCAAATAACATGCAGTTAACTATTTTTAAGTGTACAGTTCAGGAGCATTTAATGCATTGACATTGTTGTTATATCATCAACTCCCCTTGTCTTTTTCCTGATTACAGGTGGAAAACTTTCAGTCTTTCATCATTGACTATGATAACTGTAGATTTTGGTACATGCTCTTATCATGTAAATAAATTCCCTTTGATTCCTACTTGATGGATCTTTTTATCTTGAAAGGTTCTTAAATTGTTTCAGATGCTTTTTCTGCATCTTTTGAAACTGTCATGTGTTTTTTTTCCTCCTTCCAGTCTTTTAACTTGGTGTATTGCATTGATTTTCTTCTGTTGAATCACCTTTGTATTCCTGTGCTAAATCCCAGTCGGTCATGGTACCTAATCCTCTTAATCTACTATTGAACTTGGTCTTCTATTATTTTGTTGATATCATCTGTATTCATAAGGGAGATTGGTTTGTAGTTTACTTTTCCTGTGATATCTTTGCTGGCTTTAGTATCAGAATAATATTGGCTTCGTAGAATTTGTTAGGATTGTCCCTCCCCTTCAATTTTTGAATGAGTTTGAATGGAATTGCTGTTGATTCTTCTGGTAGAATTTACTAGTGAAGCCATTGGGTCCTGAACTTTTCTTTGTTGAGGTGTTTTTGAAATAAATTCTCTCTTGGTTCATGTCTTGAGATTTTCTGTTTTTCTTGAGTCAATTTGGTAACATGTGTTTTTTTAAGACTTTGTCCTTTTCATATAGATTGTCTAGTTGTTGGCCAATGAGTCTTAATAGATTTTACTTATATGATCCTTTGAGAGAAAATCTGTAGGACATATTTTAGTGAAATGTTATAGCTTGGAATCCATTTAAAAATATTGCCTTATAATCTTAACAATGATCATTTTCCTTTTCATAGAATGATATTCATTATTATTCCAACAAAGGCACTGATACTATATTGGGGGAAAATTAGAATTGTTCATTAAACAAATCTTCTTTCTCCAATTCACCAATACTTCTCATTCACCAATACTTATTGAGCACTTGTTCGTCCATCGAAGCTCTCCATACCTAGTCAGTTTTTTTTTCTACTCAACCATGTAAAAAATATTTTTAGATAACTACTATATTTAGACACTGGTATAGTTGCTGAGGAAATCAGGCCTAGTTTGAGGAGCTTAGGGAGGAAATAACATTTTCGTTGAGATCTTAGTGATTTGTAAGAATTAAGCTAATTCGGGAAATTGGTTGCTAGCATGGAAAAGGGCGTGTTTGAAGACCTGAAGGTGAAAGGAAGTACAGTGTATTGAAAATTTGAAAGTGTATGTTATAACTAGAGTGAAAGTAAAGACAAAGTGGTGTGTTGAGGGTTGTTTTCATTACTGATATATAACATCACAAAATAGAAACATCTTTCTTTAAAAAATACAAGTATTGTTAAATGAGACCATGAACTGTAAGTGTAAGGGTCTTATCCCAAACTGAACTATCCTTAAAATTTTACTGCAGGAATCTAGAGTAGTGAAAATCTTGGAGACAGAAAGTAGGATGGCAGATGCCAGGGGTTATGGGGAGGGGAAGGGGGACATTGTTTAGTGGGTATAGAATTTCAGTTTTGCAAGATGAAAGGGTTCTAGAAATGGATTGCATAATATAAATGTACTTAACCCTAGTAAACTGTACTGAAATGGTTAAGATGGCAAATATATGTATATATAAAACCACAGTTATTAAAAATCATATATTTCAATGTAGTTAAAATTTAGAAAGCAATCACTGTGACAGAGGACTTGAAGAACAGTGGGTTTCATCTAACACATGAAGATGCATATTTTCCAGAGATAGGTGACTGCCTGCGGCCGGATCCTGGCTCTCGGAGCTCCCTTGCCAGCAGGGAGGAAGGGGATCAGGCCTCTCGGGTGAGTCCCCCAGGAAGGCGGACACGGTCGGGGAGCAGGCCCCACCCACCAGTAAGTGGCTGCTGATGGGCAGCCACTTACAGCCATCTTGGGCAGTGCCCTGTAGCCCCTAGCCCCTAAGCCAGGGGCATGGAAGGGAAAACGGTGGTCCGGCCGGCCTGCATCTGTGCTGGGAGCTTCTCGCACAGCGGGGGCGGGGGGAAGGACCCTTCCATTTCTCTCTTACTTCTTACTCTAGCTAAACTTCAGAGGACCCAGAATATGCCCAACGCCAACCCCAACATAGAACGGGTGAGGGACCAGGCAAAAGTCCAGCCCACAGGCCTGAGCTGGACACAGCAGATGGACAACCAAGTAAACCAGTGCATGCAAGACCAGAAAAACAACCGTAGAGACACAATGTCACCATGCGCACTTCTGCGCTCGCCGGGCCAAGACCCGGGACTTCGTTTTGGAGATGTATTCAAGGAGAACAGCACACCCTCCCCTCATTATGGGAGAGAAGAGGATGACCGAAGAGGCAGATAATGGGCCCCACATCAAAACTGCAAACTGAAGCAGAGGAGATGATCTTCAAAGGCCACTCGCACAAGCCTGAACTCACAAGAGAACTTTTGACCAACACTGGCTGAGGGCAAGACCCCCTAAGTCTGAGACCAGAGCCATAAGGAAAAGCAGCAAAGCAATGGAGATGGGATTGGATTGGAGAGGACGGCTGCAGCAAGAAAACATGGACAGATAACAAGCGCATATAACCTGGCCACCCAACGCAAACTTAAAAGACTGAAAAGGGTTTGAGAGAATGGAAGGGGCACCAGAGGGAGGAGGGAGGGGGAAAAATAATAAAACAGAGGTTGTAACCTAAAGAACAAAATAAAATAGTATAAATACAAAATGCATATTTTCTAAACCTTGTGAAACCTGTTATCTCTTAATTACATTTAAATATTTTCTTCGCCACTATCAGGAATAACTCTATTCAGCTTTTGAAAATCAGAAGCCTGAGGTCCTCTTCTGATTATTGATATTATACTTTCCCCGCAGGTGACCCCTTTGCTGTATCCCCTCAGAACTCTGAAGTTGGCATGTCTGATTCCCCACTCTTCCAATTAGGAACTCTTTTCCCTGGCACCTTTGTTGAGTTTGGTGCAGTCTAGTCTTTTCTCCATTCTGACCCCATCCTACTCCAGCAGGAGCAGGGGAAATGTCTTATCTTCCCTCTCAGAAATGATGGTGCTTTTCTTGAGCTATTGATCCATTATAACCTTATGGCTGCTGATACTTATCTGATTAGGTTTTGCTTACCGCAGTGGCTTCTACAATCTCTAAACCGCATTTATGGCCCATGGTGAAAGGATAACACATTTCTGGCTCTGTTTTATGCCTATTCCTTCTACCCATGTTCAGTATTGTCATAAGCTCCCTGTAACACATTTCAGGAATGAAGCAGAAATATTCATAACACAACATATAACTCTTGTAACTATAGCAGGAACAGGTTAAAAATGGCAAACCTAAGAAAGTTAAAAGTTATTTGAAACATTTTAATGTCTTTACAATAGTTTTCTGTGGTCTTGTTTCCTACCTTCATTCCATCACTGGAGACAGTTTAAATGATGACAATAAATGCATCAGAAGCACAAACTAACTTTAGTAAAATGCTGCTTGTTCATAGGGGTGTGTGCTTGTCTATTCATTTGAGGGGTTTTATTTTTAAGGAAAATCTAAATTTTTCAGATTTGGTACTTGTTACTCCACAGCTTCTCAGTGATCAATGCCAACAAAGTAGAGCACTGGGGGCGAATATCCAGAACTATATATCAATCATATTTTCTGCTTGCTTTGAAAAGTAGATTATTTTTACAGTATGCCTTAAGAATGTGTATAAAGCTACTTTTTAAAATTACTGATAATATTTAATTCTGGGAAAGTACAAGGAAATTAATATTCCCATACACTCATGGGAAGTACATGTATAAGCTCTTGGGAGGGTAATTTAGCAACAAATGTCAACAATCTTATAACCCAGAAGTTCAAAAGCCGTGAATTTATCCTAGACAATTCATTAAAGCTATGTGCAAAGATTAGATACTGTTATCGCAGTTGTTTATAAGAGTGAGCCAAAAGTGTGGCAACAGTATGACTTCCAATAACACAGTATAGCTTCAATGAATGCGCTTATATTATCTAAGTTTGAATCCTAGTTCTAGCAATTACTCACTGAATGATCTTGGGCAAGTTGTTTAATCTCTCTGGCCTTCACTTTTCTAATCTTTAAATGTGGGACAGTAATAGTATTCTGAAAACTGAGTGAGATAAGATTTGCGTGTCACATAACAAGAACTTATTATTGTACAAAATATAATGATGTATACGTGTCATGCATTTGCATAAAACCCATAGAATATATAACACCAAGAGTTGAGTGAAATTTAATGTAAACTATGGATTTTGGGTGATGATGACCTGCCAGTGTAAACTCTTCTGTTATAATAATTTACCATTCTTGTAAGGCTTTCAACAGTGGGGGAGACTGGATATGTGTGTATATGAAGGCAGGGGAAATATTTATACCTTCTGCTCAACTTTGTTGTGAACCTAAACCGGCTCCAAAAAATAAAAGTCTAATGAAAATTAATTAAAATAACAGATCAGATAAGGGAAAGAATGAATAGTAAACTTAACCTAGTTTTATTAATCTACCACATATAATCTAAATTGTTGTTTGTAGATAATAAAACATTAAATTCCAGAAGTATTTGATGATGGTAGTGTTAATGATGGAAGTCACCACTTAGGTGCTGTGTTAAGCATATGGCATGCATTATCACATTTTACTATAAATATAAATAGATGCTTGACAAGCAGCTCTGTCACATTGTTCATATCACTCTTCCAGGTAGCAACAAATCATGTATCCATTGTGTCCCTCTAATGTAAATTTTAAAAAGAAAGGTTTGCTTGACTTTTGTCAGGAGTCAGTAGCATTATTACTTAAAATTAGGAATTTTCTTGAAAAAGCCATCCAGGAATATGATCAGGCCTGTCTGAGTTTCTGGCCGGTCAATAGTCTATAACTCTTCCATACCTTTTTGTGCCTTTCTTCTGGATAGAAACTGATTTCTGATCATGTCTATTCCAAAGTTAAATAGGTGATGCTGTTTGGTATAATGTGCTCTTCTATGAATACCAAAGTAGTTTTTCCACAGTTCAAACTTTTTGAGTATGATTCTTAAGCCTTTCCAGTATCTTTACCCTCTCGAACTCAATCTTCTATTCCACTCACACAGGACTAATAATAACCTTCCCTAAACAAGTCAAGCATTTTCACTTTTCTGTGCTTACACTGTCAAACTCCTCTTCCTGCAAGAGCCAACTGAAATGCCACCATATGCTTTTCTTATCTCCCACCCCCTACACCCATTCACTTAATCCTGGCTTTTCATCACTACCCTACTTTGCTTTCATTGAGCACTCATTTCCTTGCATCTTATATAACCTTTGCTTTCATGTCTGGATTGTAAGGTTTCTGACGATAACAACTCTGGCTTATTTTTTTAAAAAAATTTAATCTCTCCTTCCTGTCTGAATAGAATAGTTCCTTAAACATTATAAGGGGTCAAAAAATATTGAAATACTTAAGTTAGCCTTGTTTTTAAGATAATATTATGGTGAATTGTAACTGTCTGTAGGACATGCATTACCAGTTATCCACATTTAAGTTTTCTATTGTGACTTTTACAACTTTGGCTCTTTCTTCCACTTTCTAGTAAATGATTAGAAAAAGCAAACCAAGTTTAATGTTTTCTTAAGCACAATATAGTTAGTGAAGTGACATCCTCTTCAAACGTGATGATACATTTTAAAACCTAGTAAAAATTCAGACTGTTTTGTAAAAACATTTCAACACATTTTTTAGCGCTGTCTTCTGCCTGCACACGAGCCCATTGCACCTGCTCTCTCCTTGGCGGGCTCCGCCTATTGCTTTTTGCTAGAAGCCTGAGGCCCAGTTTTTCTCGCTCTTCCTGATAATTTCTCCAGTCTGTCTCCTTTATCGTTCAGACCCTCATCATCATGTACTTATCTATTCTGCAACCCTGCTTTGACTCCCTCTCCCCTCCACCCTTAAATTTATTCTTTATATGCTACTCGGGTTGACGCTCTAAAATCTATATGATCTTTTTGATTAAGAAGGTGAAATACCTTTAAGTGTTAACTAAGACTTATTGTGACCATTTTGCAAAACACAAATATTAAATAAATGTTATATACTCAAAAATAATATGATGCTATATATCAGATAGACCTCAATAAATAAATTTCATGCAAGACATTTTAAGTTCTCGGTGGGAGTATTATCAGGGTGTATATATATATATACATATATATGTATCAGCTATATATATGTATATATGTATATATGTATACATATATATGTATATATGTATGTATATATGTATATATACATATATATGTGTATATATGTATATATGTGTATATGTATGTATATGTATATATGTATATATATACACATATATGTATCAGCTATATATATATATATATATACCAATATACTACCACCAGTGGAACCCCATATCTTTTTAACTGTGGATAGCTGATGGACTTTTTCGGCTTGGTAGAGTTGGCATTTTCTTTAATGCATCAACATATTAAAATCCTTTCTATCAGAAACAATAAAACAGCTACCTCCTTTCCTGTAGCTGATTTTTTTGTGATATCAAACTGAGAGTAGAAATAAGCAAGATAATGCAGCATTGTGATTAGCAGGTAGAAAAGTTGGCTTATTTTGAAAGCGGGGAAGAAATAAACTCTGGCATGGAGTTGTTTATTGCTTATTCAGAACTTATGTAACAAAACACTTCTAATTAAGCTGAAATTATTATCCCTCAGATATTCCTTTTCCTCTGGATGAAGTTCTTGGTGGTCAACTTTAAAAAATAATGAAAAAAATAAGATAAAGAAAACTCCATCAGGTCTCAGTTCAGGCAGCTGTCAGCCACATAGACAGTGCATGTGTAGGCAGGAGGTAGAAACTTTTATTATAAGGATGAATCAATAACTACAGTCTCCTACTGGAAAATTAAAGTCCTCTAGTTTGGCCATTTGACCCTATAGGATTCCATAGAAACAGTTCAAAGCACAGGAATGCTGTTCTTGCTAACATTGTAGAGGCCCTGTAGACCTAAGGAGAGGAAGGAGTAGGAGGAGGAAGAGCACTACCTCTTTAGGATTGTAAATTAAATATGTATGTAATATCCCTCATTCTAGCTGTATCTCTTCAAACCTGGCTCATGGTTATTTGGAAAATTAAAAAACAAACCAAGAAAGCTTTGAGGTTGAAGAACTCGGAGATGCTGTTTTAGATTTATTTTTGGATACAAAGGCTAATGACCAATGATTACAGTCTGGTTTGAGCCAATTTCTCCAAAATTGACTTCCTGCCATACCATCTCATGTACCATGATATTTCAGCTACCCTGAACCTCTGTTCCCCCAAAACATGCTTCTCTGCCTGAGTGTCTCTTCTCACTCCCTGAAATACCCTTCCTCCTCTTCTCTGTCTAAAAAATTGCTAACACCACTGTGAAGCTTTCTCTAAGACCCCAGGCAAGTTATATTCTCTGTGCTTTGAATGCCCACAAGTTATACCTTTGTTCTGGCACTTACCTGTGGTCTGCTTTCCCTACCTAGACTTGAGATTTCTCAAAGACTGGAAAATGTCTTATTTTTAGATCCTCAGCCTAGCACAGTGGTTTAACATATAGTAGGTGCTCTTTAAATATTATTAGTTGCACAAGTCAGTGTACTCTTAAGATATGATATTAATGTCAAATATAATGAATTCATTACTTGGTGTTTTAAGAACTAACCAGGATGCAGACAGCATGGATAAATGAATCCTAAGGGTCATTTTCAAGCCTCATTTTACATTTCTCTTTAAATTCTTTCATTCTTTCATTTCCCTCTTGTGTGGGTCCTCAAAGCTTTGAGAAAAGACTTAAAAGGAGAAAAGAGAAAGGGCCTAGACAACAAGTCTTAAGCAAGCAAGAGTAAAATGTGTACTTGAAAGTGATTGCCTTAGGTCATTTCATACTATGAAGGTTGGTTTTTCCTGGTAGATTCCAAGATATTTGATCGTGTTATATTTCTTTTTATGCTTTGTGAGTTACCTGCAGATTCAGTGACTTTCAGCCTTTTCAGGGTAATGCCTATCACTAAGTTTTAATGATGGGCTAAAACTGGCAAGAAATGAGGTGATTTTGAGATCTAGTCCTTTGAGAAAGGGAAGGTAGAGATAAATGAAATGTTTGATTCATTTCTGCCCATATTTCTTATGTTAACAAATACTTGTTCTTTTTGATGTATATGGAAACTTGATCAGTATAATTTTCAGTTGAGTCTATAGGAGCTGGGTGCAGTAGCCCATGCCTACAATCCCAGCTACCTGGGAGGCTGAGTCTAGGAATCAATTGAGTCTGTGGGTTTGAGAGAACCCTGGGCCATATAACGAGACCTAGTCCCTAAAAAAAAAAAAAAAAAAAAAGCTTGGTTTTTAAAAATTTTAAACTTTAATACTGGTACTAGCATGTATTTTGCACTCAGGTATTTTAGGCAATTCAACAAATGATAGAATTAGAAATAACTAATCAAAACATTAAAGGCCAGGCATGGTGGCACATGCCTGTAAGCGGCAGCCTAGGAAGCCGCGGCGGGGACCAGGGATTGCTGTTGGAGTCCCGCTCGGGACAACGTAGCGAGACCTAGTTCCAAAAAAATAACTGGGCATGGTGGCGCACACCTGTAATCCCAGCTACCTGGGAAGCTGAGGCTGGGGATTGCTTGAGTCTGTGGTACTCCGGACAACGTGAGCCTGCGGGTTCCATGGGCAAAAATAGCGAGACCTAGTCTCTTAAAAATAAACAAAAAAAAACCATTATGACAAGTTTGACTTCTGTCTTTTAAATTTCAGTTTTTGCCACCCTCTCCTATTTGGACTTCTATTAATCACCTTCATCAAATCAAATAGGTAAGAGTATCTTTGAAACAAACAGCTGTCCACTTAGAAACACGATTTTATTTTATTTTTAAAAATACCTTTAGTTCAATAATTCTAAGGGAGGTCACATTTGACTAAATCTATAATTCTCAGAATGACTTCTCTAAAGCAAAACAAAACAAAACCAAAAACAACTAAGGAATCATGCATTTATTTGGATAACTTAATAAATTGATAGTTTCCAGAAATGCTGCATACTCTTTTACCTTGAACCTAGTTCCCTCCAGGAATCTCAAGAAGGCTATATAAAAAAGTTAACTTTCAATTTCATGATAACTATAGTTTTCATGTTTTTTAAAAACCCTCAAATGAAAAATGTTTTTTTATTTGGCAGATGAAAATGGTCTGTGTGTGATTGTTTTATGTCACTTCTTTGTGATGTGAGTTCAGGGACACATTGTACCTCACTGGCTCATGTTTTGTGCATGTGAGTGTGGATGTGTCTGTGTGCACGCATGTGTGTGTATTTGATAACAAAAGCATAATACAGAATTAAACCTTTTAATTATCCAAGGATTAGCTGCAGAACTCAAAAGATCAAATCACCACGCCACCACAGGTGGTGGGATTTATTTTGACCCAACTACAAGTAGACTTGTTCAAGAGGGGCTTAACTGTTATGAAGCACTTGTTATTCGCTTAGCATTATAATAGGTACCCTACATCTGTGGTCCCATTTCCCCTCACAACAACCTTGTAAGGTCAGAAACTTAAGAATGGAGAAACTTAGTAATTTGTGCAATATCCAGAGTTAGTGTCAGAGCCAAGATTTGGTCCCAAATAACTGAATACTTTTCCATCTATCCTTTCCCTCCTTTATGGAAGTACAGAAACCATCCTGTAACCCTAATAGCCTTTGGTGCTCCCAGCTACATTTTCCTTTTCCTCTCTCCCTCTCATCTCTCCATCAAGGTTCCCCTAGGGTAAAAACATTCTTTTACCTTTTAGTGGATAAAACATTCTTTTACTCTTGTCTTTGTGATTGTACAGGTACTTTAGAAATTCTTAATGACTGAACTTAAAACTAGCAGTCACAGCAACTTTGCTTATCTGTACAGTTTGGTTTTTTTGTCTTCCACTAAATGTATAAATTGACTGCATATTGCTATTTGGTATGAAATTTGAAATATACTAGTTTAACTCTGGTTAGTAATGTAAATTATAAAGAAGCTCACTTCCTGAGGGATAGAATACATATCATAAACATTTAAAATGAAACGTAAGTAGAAAATGAGTGTAACAGGAAAAAAAATTAGCTTTTGATCTATGTACTGATCGAATGGAAAATTAAGACTTATTTTCAGCAGTTGGATCTGATAGCTATCTTAAGTTGCACGTTTCATTACTTGCACTTTAGCCATGATATTTTTTCTCTTGCTATTGAGCTTAACCTTTTAAATACAAAACAGAAATATGTGGTTCTTGCCTAATTATATTCTGAATGTCCACTCTAATGATGTTAATAAAGGCATTCATCTCATTTTTCAGTAAAATGGGGAAAATAATAGTAGCTGTTTTAAAGGGGGTGCAATTCAACACACTGTTCACAGTATTTTGTTTTGTAATTCACATTTACCCTGACTTGTTATATAGGATATAAAATCATTAGTACTCAGTAAGAACTTGGCTTTCCCTGTAGTGTCTTAAGTAAAATCAATTTAAAAATTATCCACTTTTAGCATCCCTCGTGTTTAAATCTTCACATATATAAACCTTAGTAACATACATTGCAGTCTTCTTTTTATCTTACCTGAATTGGCTCATTAAACAGGGTTTAGACATAAGTGTAAGGACATGTTCTGAGATGAAGCCATTTAAAACACATTATACTGTCTGGAGTATGGGCATGGTAGGGTCAACTTAAATATTATCTGTTGTATATAAAATGTGTTGGAGCATTTTCTTTTGTCTGCCAGGTTTCCCCGTTGGTCTGTCTGATGAACTTCGCTGCCATTTTTTAATCTAGTAAAACAATTGCATTAGATTTCTGTGATATGATTTTGAATTTTCCATGGCACCTGCTTAGTACCTAGTCCCTTTTATAAAGAGATGTTCTCTAAGGAAAGACCCTAGTTTGTTTTAGAAGAAATTTTATTTGATTTTACTTTACAAATGATTCCATGCTTTGAGCAATCATTTATTGAGCACTGTGCTAGCACTGGGCAACTAAAATCTTTCAGGTATACCCTTCCTTCAGAGAGCAAAGGTGGGTACTTTACTATTTCCATTTTTACCTTGAGTTCGGAAACGTTGAAAGCTAATTTTAGTGTTCAAGTGCAGCAACTGTCCTTAACCTAGGTTTATAGCATATAGTAGTCCTCTTTGCCCTTGACAGTGCATGGCTCAATACTTTTTATCTTTATTTTAGTAATCATTTCATTAGAAACAATCTCAAATTTGTTTTGGAAATAGGCAAGATATAACTGATAAAAGAGAACCACCTTCTACTAACAACTCGTAAAAGAACTGATGTTGATTGATAGTTCAAATTTCCTCTGTATTTTTATTGAAGTAATGTTGCAGTATAATATGTTTTCAGTAGTCATTATAAATCAGCATTTGCATATGCTACATTAAGTTCACCACAAAGTCAATTTTACCTTTCACCATAGAACTGAGCGCTTTACCCCATATATCCACACCCCACTCCTGCCCCTTCCCTTCTGCTAACCACTAATTTAGGTCTCACTGTCCAAACATTTATTTTGTTTTATGTAGTTAATTCATTTGCTTTGTTTCTTTTTGTAGCAAAAAATGAGTGAGGGCATGTGGTGTTTGTCCTTCTCCATCAGACTTTTGATGAGAGGACCAACAAGCAAACTTCTGTCCAAGTTCTAGGAAAACTGGCTCTTATTGAGTTACAAAATACTTAGAGTTTACTAGAGAAAACATTTACATAAATATTAAATGGGAGAACTAAACTCACATTTGGCTGAAAGGACTTGATATTCCATTGTTTTAAAAGACCCATTAACTTCTTAAACTGCCTTACCCAATTTCTCTCATTTTTCATAATGGCATCAAAACAGTAATAGTAATGCAGTTTTTAAAACTCAAAGCTGTATGTTCATCTTTAATCCTTATTTTTCTACTGTATCCAATTAGGTATCTAATCCTAGTAATTCTTCCTTGACAACATCTGCTCTGTTCCCGCTGCTACTTCCTTCTGTCCCTTGGGTCCAGATAACTGAAATAGTATTCTAATAGATTTCCTATCTCTGCCAGTTTAATCTGACTTCCACAAACAACACCAACATAACTTTCTAAAACTGCATTTTCACCCTTTTTCTCTCCTGTGCAAAAACTCACAGTGGCTTCCCATCACCTATAATAATAATAATAATAGTAAGAAAAATAGTTAAGTAGGTTTTATTAGCACTATCTGCTAGGTATTGTGATAAAAACTGTACAAACACCTCCTTGTCTTCATTATTATCATCTTCCTATAGATGAAGAAACTAAGTCTTAGTTAAGTTGCTCACCTGAAGTTGCACAGCTAGTAAGTTACAGAGCTGGAGTTCTCACTAACATTTGCTATTTTCCATATATTTTAAATAATAGCTATCATAGTTGGTAGGGTTTAGTATTTAATTGTGTTTTTGATATGTATTTCCCTAGTGACAAATGATGTTAAGAATTTTTATGTGTTTATTGGTTGGTTGTATATCTTTGGAGAAATGCCTATTCAAATCATTTGCCTATCTTTTCATTGATTTAATTTTTGTTGTTATTGTTGAATTATAGACATTATTTTTATATTCTGGATATTAAACCCTTGTTACATATATGATTTTCAGGTTCTCCAATTCTGCGATTATCTTTTTACTCTTTTGATAGTCTCTTTTTGTGCATAAAAGTTTTAAGTTTTTATGAAGCCCGATTTATACTATTTTTTCTTTTATTACCTATCTTTTTGGTATTACAGCTAAGAAATCATTGCTAAATCCAGTGGTGTTGTAAAGTCTTTGCCCTCTTTTCTTCTAAGAGTTTTATATCTCATGTTTAGACCTAAAACATTTGCTTCATTTTGAGTTAGTTTTCATCTATGCTATAAAGAAAGGTCTTAACTGTTTTTACATGTGGATGTTCAGTTTTCCAGCACCACTTGTTGGAAATCAATTGAGTGTATATATAAAGGTTTATTTCTGGACTGTTCTATTCCATTGTCTATATAGCTGTTCTTATATCAGTATCATACTGTTTTGATTACTGTAGATTTTTTTAGTAAGCTCTGAAGATAGGAAGTATGAGCTACTTTTCAAGATTTATTTTGGCTATTCAAGGTTCCTTGATATTCCATGTGAATTTTAGGATGGGTTTTTCCCTCTCTACCAAGATTGCATTTAGGATTTTCATAAGAGTTGCACTGCATCTGCAGATCACTTTGAATAGTACGGCTATCTTAATAATATAAGTCTCCCAACTGATGAACACAGGATGTCTTTCCATATGGACATTATTTTAAAAATGTGAGAAACGGTATTTGCATGTTATGAAAAAACATCAAACAATGTGGAAAAGTATAAAGACAGAAAGAATAAATTATTCCCACATCTCACTACCCACTGATAAGTGTTACTTTTTGGTGACCATCCTTCTGAATACATCCTTTTTCAATTTTACATAAACAGAGAACATCTGTTTTTTTCCCCTGCTTCATGCGTAATACATATTTTTCAATGTCAGTGAATAAATTTAAATCATTTATTTAAGTAAATCCATATTAATAAATATTTAGTTTGTTTTGGATTTTGCATATAGTATAGTGTTCATGGTGGGGAAATAGTATAGTAACAATTGCTTGATGTTTTCTTGAGTGAGGAAAGTTATGAAATCTAATCAATTCCTACATGTCTTATGTATTACTTATAAGTAGCATTAGTAATACTGTTAGTATTAGTAATAGTATTATTGTACCCTGTAGGTACAATAATGAAAAACAGAGAGCCAAGCACTTGTTTAGAGATCTGAGTATATTCCAGCTCTTCTGTAGCCCAGTGATAAATAATTAAGGTGCAGTCAAATGAAATTATACATTATAAAGCTTATAGGATCAGAATATTCAGTTTATTTCCATGCTTTTGCCTTTTAGGAAGAAGGCATGCATTTAGTAAATAGGGAAGTAGCCCATGAATGGTGGGTAATGTACTTGGAAGTACTTCTCTTATCATTTGTTCAGTCACATCTTTTCTTTTAGATGAACCACAGCACTGATATCTTTCCTTTTATAGGGAGGTTCAAGCATCAATACATATAAATCAGTCTTGGGAAGAAAATTTGAGGCTGGTATGGTATTAACACTTCAGTTTTGTAGAAAACTTGAAATTTTTGCTAACTTGCAATGTTCACACTGCCTAGTTTCCCTTCAAATGGAGCTAGAAATCTAAGCTATTTGAAAACTGAAGTCATATATAATGCATAAGAAATTTGAAATGGGGTTCAAAGTAAATAGCTGTTCAATACAAAACCATCATCTTCGTAGGTCCACTTCCTCTCTGCTCTAGTAGGCCAAAAAAAAAAAAAAAGTTCAATTGTGCTGGTTAAAATGACTAGATGACAACAAAATAAATGATTGTATCCTTCTATATAATTTATTAACCTAAAGCATTTTAAACTACACGTGATGAGTTTACTTGGGCAGTGTTCTGTTTCTATGCCTGGAACACATACCTTCCCACTAACATTCTAACATGCAGCCTTTAATTTAAGCATTTGGAATTGATTTACATCCCTTACATTTTTTAATGTCTCTGTGTACATTATGGTTACTTAGTTGTGGTAATTGAATGATGTTTACGGTTCTTTTCCATGAACATCACAGATCATGCCAACAAAAATTGAGCTGAAATTTGAGTAGAAAAGATTCTGGTTTGATGTCAACTTCCAGATTTGTGGATTATTAGATAAGGAAATGGGTCATTAACAGAAGCAGTGACATCTTATTTTCCTTTGAACCCAGAGTGCCTTAGAAATGCATCTATCTTTGATTTAGGAGTAAGTCCTGAAAAATGAGATAAACCTCCAAGAACTTGACACTATATGAATATTTTATTGCTAATACGACTTATATTTTGGATTCACTCTACTACCCAATTCTAATTACTTTAGGTGTTTAATGAGTCAATCTGTATATTAAGAGCCAAGGGAACATGTGATATAACTTGATTTGTGTCTAGGAAAAGAGCACATTTCTAAGTCTTCAATTATACAGTATTCATTTTGTCTACATAATGTGTATGAACATTTCTTTTCACTATAGTTATTTTTGTATATTAGTTCTAACCAAATCCCTTTTGATCTTTTCCTGGATATAGTGTTGTAGTTTTCAGTCGTAAAGCACAGGTCAAACCCAAAGAGAAACGTTTAAATTTAGGGTATTATTAATGTTATCAATATTATCAATATTGATTATGCACTGACTCAGAAAGGGCTCCCCTCCCATACAGCAGCTGAGTCCCTAGCTATTTATCAATGAGGGGTTGGTGCTATAACTGTGCGTTGCTTTCTGTTTATACAGAATGACCATAATTTAGGACAACCATCTGCTTCAAAGTGTGCTGGTTTAATTCCAGTATCCTCAACAACTTATTCCATCAAAGGGAATGGGAAAGTAAGAAAGGAGTGTCTAAAAATCCATGTCCTTTGAAATATTTGTGAAACAGTAATGTTTTGCCACCCAAATCTTTGGGGGTGGGGTATATTTTGCTGTAATGTAGATGATTCTAAATGACAGCTCTTGCTTCTGATTTCATAGACCATTATTTATGTATAATAACAAAAGTCACCAACTTTGAATTATACAATTTTATTAACTTGAGCAATTTATGTGCGAGCTTGTCACCATAGTCATAATCAAGATCTAGAAGAGTTCCTACACTCTAGACTATTCCCTCTCAATTTTTTGCACTTGATATCTTCCCTGCCCCCATCCTAGTAAACCAGCGATGTGCTTTCTGAGGAAAGTGGCAGTTTTAAAACCTCTGTTTCAATTTGATTTTAACAGTGTTTTTTTCCATCAACACAAACTTGTGTGAGTTGCATCGATTTGGCTTCAAGTCCTATTCCCAACGCTACACGACAGTTTACAATGTAAGTTTACCTTGTGTGAAAATGCCAAATTGCTTATAAAATAAGAATTTTGAAAATCTAAAAGAAATTATAGCTCTAGGTTCTATGACAACCAAAGAAGTAATTTTTTTTGCTATATTAAAATGTCATCTTTTTGATTTATCATTTTTGTATACTGAAGAAAGGATCAAACTATCAAGAACTTAGAAGAATGTGTGAGTTTAGGAATAATCAGTAATTTATTAACTCTGAACATAGTCTTCCCCTGACCAAACTTGTTGATAAGGATTAGCCATAACTCAAGAACCTAAAACTACAGTACCTACTCCTTCACCTATGATTCTCACCCACATTCATGGCATGTGAACTTTTGTCTTTTTTCCCCACAACTTGGGAAAATCCTGAATCTTTGTGAATTGCAACACAATTTGCTGTACTGAGGCCTCCCTGTTTATACCCAGATTTATAGAAAAGCAATAAAATGATGTGAAATACTGCACAGTCTTTGTTTAGTGCATGCCATAAAGAAGAAAATTGGAAGAAAATTGTCTGTAATGCAATTGTCATAGCTGATATTTTTCTTGTAATGATTGTGATGATTTTATTTTAGAAAAAGAAGTAAAAGTCCCTCCAGTAGTCTCAGGCCAAGCATCCTTGGGCCATTAAAAAGAAAAGGTACTTTTATCTGCCAGAGGAAATGAATATTACTTTAAATTATTTGGTTTATTGAGTGTCATATAAAATCAAGTGCTATATAGAAATCCATTTATTTATTTATTTTGATGAAGGAATAGCATGAGGCAATCTTAAGTAACTTACTGAAATTATATTTTACTTAGATCTCATGCTCTCAGTCCAAGTTTCTCTAAAACCTTATTTATACCTTTTCAAAGATTTTTATGGACTTTCTACCTTCCCTCCCCTCTTATGAAAAGGGAGAATTTTCAGTGCTTCAAAGCAAATTCTCAGAGGGCAGCATGATGTCATAATTTTGGAGACATGTTTGTTGAAAAAAGAAAACGTGTACAAGAGGACAAAAAGATTATATAAGGTGCAGGATGCATCACTTGTTCCTTTTGTTGTTGCTGTTGTTGAAATCCATTTTGAAGGATTTGCTTATTTAAAATGTATTTGATAAGTTAATACAGATCTTTCATTTCACTCAAGATAGAATACATATAAAGACATTTTGAAAACTATTAAGAGGCATGTAAATATGAATTGAGAAATTTAATTTCAATTTAGTTAGCTATAATGATGTTCATTACATAAGTATAATCCACCAAGCTAGCTCAGTCTTACTTTCTAAAACAAGGCAGGAGATGAACAAATAGACTGTTAGTCATCAAGTGTTTTGCTGAATCTCAACCTCAGCCCTGCCCTGCCTCCACATAGATACATTGACACCATGTGAATAAATTGGTACAAATTAGATCCACTTACAATACTGAATATATATGCTAATGGCAGTGTTCTTTGATGTTTCACTTCTTTTATTGGTGTTACTTTCAGTAAAATATATGGAAAGTGACCTACCTACTCCGTAATAAAAGGGCAGTGCAAAGAACAGGGTTTTTTGTTGTTGTTGTTGTTGTTTTTAACTCCCACAGTCCAGGATCCCATTTCTCAACCCTGCTTCACTAATCTATCTTTGTTTTCCTTTTTTTGGTGAATACCAGTATTGAATTATAGACTTAGTATAAAGTTTAAAGTTATACTAAGTTTATAGACTTAGTATAAAGTATAATAGGGAAGAAAATAGATAAGAAAAATAGATAAAGAAGAGTAATTTTAAAAATATACATGTATGGAAAATTCATTAAGATGGTGAAAAGGAAAAAAAAAGAAGGGAGGGAAGAGCAAAATTTCAGGGAATGAATGAAATACACATAAATGTTCCACGTATTTTAGATATTGGACATGACGTATCTCACTGTCATGAATTCATGGCAGTCTTCCTAATAACAAGTGAACGTGTACTTGTTATATTTCAAGACTAAACTAGATGAGTTCTAGAAGACATTCTTTTCCAAACTGAGCACAGTATATGACAATGGTCAGTGACTACGTTTGGGGTCTGCTGTGCGCTATTTGTAAACTAGAAAGATGATTGTAAACGAGATAAGGAAAACCTCTCTTGTTAACCGTTTTTAAGAAAACTTGGGACTGATTTACTGCAATAACCTTTTGAGACTGCACTGGCGCCTGCTGGCTTTTTTAAATTAGAGATCGCGATCTTTGCCTGTGTCATGAAGCTTGGCTAGTATTGAAAAACCATTCAAATGTATTAACAATTTAAGAGCTGTTAGGAAGTTGGGATCATTTGAATAGTTAAAATCAAATATGCTTAAATCGAAGTTAGTCTTTTACCATATTTACTTAGTTCTCTTAAGGCATTTACACATAAAATGTTTTAAACTTTGAAAGAATCTAGAATTTTCTTAGAATTTGTGATTTTAAAATTATTTTTGTGTTTCACTTTGGACATAATGCATACAGTTAGTTCTTACCCAGTGTCTTATTGGGCATGGTATATCTCATACCTGCCTCTTGTACCTGTTTTTCAGCTGCTCTAGAGATTGATTACCTCATTCCTTCAAGGTGTCCCTAAGAACTCCAGAATGAACTCTATTTGAACTACCCCATGTATAAAGTTGCCCCATGAAGACACGATATGAGCTATGTTAGTTCAGTTATAGACGGATTTTCTTTCAACAAATATATTAGAAAGTTGTTTTGAAGATTTGGGACAATTTGAAAAAATGACAGATGAACCACTTAGCCTAGGAGTTTCAAAAAAAATTAAGCAAAAACGGTTAGGCTTGTCATGAATGCATAAAATATATAGAGATAATAGTCTAAAAATAGACTACCACAAAATGCATGTCAATCTATTATAAACTTGACATTTGTCAAAATGTACACATATAAACACAGACCATACATGGCCCCTTGGCAGTTGAGAGGAATGTAAACAAATGTAAAGATGCAGTATTAACTAGTCACTGAATGAAATTAATTGTGGTGTGAACTGCACTACTGCAATAATTTCATAGCCACCTCCTGTTGCTAGTGCAGTGAGCTTAAGCAGTTGCTAGTATTTGCTTATCTGTGTGCTGTTAATCATCTCCATGTGAAAACTTTCAGTAACAAACACTTCTGTGTAAATTTTGGACAATGGTGGAGTAGGATTTCAGCATCCCTAGCCCTCACATTGTTCCAGGGTCAATTGTACTTGAAGTCAGACTCTCCCAAACATATCCTATAAAATTTGGGCAAAATTCTTTTGGCCATATACAAGAATATATTAAACACATTTAATTTTATTTCTATAGTTTGGAATATGAATATTCATTTGGGAAACAATAAATTATATCCTATTTGGAGCCTATTAATACAAATGAAATGTGAGGCAAGAGGCCCAGGAGGAGGGATAAAAAAGAATATGGATTGTAAAGGGAAAGAGAGTGTGAGATAAAGATTTGAGTCTCTAAGCTTATGAAGGAATATTTTATGGCACTAAACAGCAGTTCCATCAGGAATAAACAAGAGCAAATAAAGCCTCAAGTGGAAATTCTGAGAAATCTGCAGAAATTGGATGGCCATAAATATTGTTTTGCAATTAGTAATAGTCTCAGCAAAGAAAATTTTAATTTTATTTTATGACAAAGTTTTTATTTCTCCTGCTTTTAATTAAATGGAAAAAATAGTAGATGAGTAGTTTTTCCATGATAGAGTTTAAGTGTAATCTGGCTTGGCACAGGATACCCAGACCTACTTCTCTTTTGACCCTATGAACCATGATATACTCCTAAGGAAGATCTGTGGAATCTCTATCTCAGGGATATTTTTAAATGAGTAGGTGGCCTTAGTATTTTATCATTCAGATATATTCCACCCTAGAAGTTATAGGCTCGAACATCAGTTTTTCTCACATTCAGATATAGTTAACAAATTAAATATAACAGTGTGCAACTTAACATTTATTTCAAGTTGTAGATTATTGCAATGCAGTTTTTTGAAATTAGATGTTTCTCCAGTCTTAAAACTAGATTTGTTTTCATCATTGTGCTTTATAGAAGAATTGATCTGTTTTGTATGTGTTTTCCAAGATAAAGGTTAACAAGCAACCTAAAAAAGTTACAATAAGTTTAAAATGGAGAATGAGATAAAATTTTGGTACAGCCTTACTCTGTGATCAGGCTAGAATTTAGTTAATAATTTGAAAAAATTATAATCATTAAAAACAAAAAATAGATAATATTTTCATGTTATAGCAGACATTTAATTTTGTTTTAAAAAAATCAGATAATACACACATATTCAAGAACTACTGAAAATTATTATCTCTGAATAAAAGTGATGTAAAAATTGTTCCTTTGTGTTTTTCTGTATTTTATAAATTAGTTGCAATGAGAAAGTTTTACTTTTGCAATTAAAAACCTAATAAGCACCATAGATCAAACATATCTACCTTGGTCTGCTTTTTTGTCATAGGTAAAGTGGTATTTGAAGATCAGCCAAAGAGATTTTTTTCCAGGCATGACCACCATGTCTGAGACTACCCAGCCAGATACAAATGTGTAGTGAGTGTTAGCATGAGCTTTTAAACATTCATTGGTCATTTTTTTCACTTGTTTTTAAGTCTATTCTGGCCATTATATATATTCAGAAGTAGGGTATATTGTTAAATATTTTTAGAAATTATAAAACTAACACTGCAAATTATAAAAAAAAAACACTAAGATACTATTAATATTCTAACATTTTTATGTGGCACATTTATGGTGGTAACACTGTTAGAGGTGATGTTTTGGCATTATATTAAGAGTTATTAGAGAAATACTAAAACATACAAGCTTAGAAAAAAGTCAGCTTCTACCCATCTTTTCTACTTTAGAATTCTGTGTGCTTTGTTAGGCTGAGCTTGTTATTTTAAAGTGTGCTCAAAAAACATGCTTTAATCATCAAAATGGAAAATATAGTGAATGAATTTTTATTTATTGTTACTGTTGGTTTTGTTTTACTGCTCTTGTAACTAGTGCCAGTTCATTGCTTCACATATTTTAAGTTCATCTGTAGACAAAGCAGAGCGCACATAGAGTTCTTAAATTCTGGTATCCACGAGTGGCATTTTCTTCTCCTAGTCTAGCTTCATATACTTCTGGTAAAAACAAAAGCAATGCTGGATCTTCTTGTAACTTACCAAATAGAATCAACACTGTCACAAACTCTCCTTTGTCACTTGATTCTAGTTCTTCATTTATTCCTAGTACAAAGACTTTTTTTTTGAGGCTAGGTCTTGCTAGTTTTGCCCGTGGAACCTCAGGCTCTCATTGCCCGGGGTACCACAGACTCAAGCAATCCCCAGCCTCAGCTTCCCAGGTAGCTGGGATTATGGGCGCGTGCCACCACGCCCAGCTATTTTTTTGGAACTAGGTCTCGCTATGGGCCCCAAGCGGGACTCGAACCACAATCCCTAGCCCCGGCCGCTTCATAGGCTGAAGCTTACAGGCACGAGCCACCGTGCCCGGCCCTAGTACAAAGACTTTCAATTATGCTTTACTTAATTGAAAGCCCCAGGACTTTCTCATTACTGGAGAAACACATATGCACATACACATGCATGCACACACACAAACACACGTGCACATGAGCAATAACAAAATGGTGTGTTTTAATTTTGATTATTGCTTATTTTTCTCTTTATCTCAATTTCCTAAAATTCTGCTTGTCTAATTCCTGTATATGCCCTTGAAATTAATTTTGTAATATATTTAAAGATGTTTTCCAAATAAGAACTTTGTTAAAGATCCAACCATACATCTTTAAAATGCTGTAATACAGACCTATGCTGCATCTTGACTTTTAAAAAACTATATAATTGATTTCTGTGAATAAATAAATTAGATGTTCTGATGAAATGTAATTGCTTAATTAATCAACAGGTAAAATGATTTTTTAATTATCTACTTAATTTCCACACTAGTTTTTAATGATATTTTTTAGTAAATCGTTAGTTTCCACTTGGTAAGTAAAAATCACCGATCAAAACAGTTTTTAAAACTAAGCTAGTTATACCATATGATCTAAAGATCCATTTTGCACAAGTTTTTGATTGTTCAATTTGTCGGGAGGGAAGATGAATAAAAGCTAATTGAATAACAAGAAAATAATATGTAATTGAGGCTTCACTCAATTTGTTCTTAACCTGATTATCTCTGATCAATTTTGTATTCTAATTAAGTGCGGAAAAAGCCAATGTCAATAAATTGTGGTCTTTAACATTTCTATGAATTACCTTTTATTCATCATCATGACTACTGATTTGATTAAATACAGGCTTAATATGTTAGGGCTTTTCAGTGTGAATCATGTGCTTCCAGTTGTTCCCTAAGGGCTATAAATGTTTGTTTAAACTACAATTTTCTATTCAAAAGTCTTAAGAGATTTTTAATAAGAAATTCATGTGTTAAAATTTTTAAATCTAAAGTAATTGCTTTAAGTAATTGTAGTTAATATTAGCATTTTGAGAAATAGAAATACATATCCTCAAGAAATGAAGTTGAGAATTAGTTTAAATTTCCTCAAGCTAATGAAATAGAAATGGCTATCTAAAATATTTATTAAAAGCTTTTCCTTGCCATTGGAAGTAATCAAAATGATGAAAATCTATGGCATGTATGGCCCAATATGGGAAAGACTGTCACACCAAGAATTGTTGTCAGTGGCCCCAATGGAATTGATTAAAATGGATATTTATGTGGGGATTCTATTTACCTATGAATAAATAAATTGAATATTTGTGAGATGACTGGAATTAGGATGGTCTCTTAATATGGGAATAGAATTATTCTACAAATTAGCTAAGGATAAGTGAGTTATAAATATTGTCTTTGTTACTCAGCTTTTTTACCATATTTTTACCAGCTTCTTTGCCATACCTTCAACAGACCAATTATGAATGTGTAAGGGGTCCCTCATAGAATGAGATCTGATTGCAGTGATGATCCTTGCTAAAATTGTAGATTGTTGACAGATAAAAAGGTCCACGCGTACCTTTTAGCCAAAAAAAAAAAAAAAGTTTTATAGCATGTTTAAGTACACACACTAAGGATGGAGAAAGTAAACAATAGAACTAAAACAAGTACCTGGTTGTATAAGAAACAGTACATTTTAGTAATCTAGATAAGCTCAGTATATTTTTCTTGATTCTGATAATTAATTTCACTCTATTCAGTTAATTTTTATTGGATGCCACATCTCACAATAATATGCTCAGAATCAAGGATTTTATAGTTGGCTTTCCATTCTGTTGCCTTTTAAAATTGTGTATTAAAAGGGTCTATGATTTTCAATGTTTGGTGTTCAGGTCAGAGCAGGTCTAACTTTTACAGGGCATTTTGTGGGTTTGTGTGTGTGTGTGTGTGTGTGTTGTGTGTAATCAGACTCTATTTTGTCATCTTAAACATGACAAAAAATTATCATGTCAGTTTTCCATAGTGACACATATTCGTTTCCAATCACTGCCATAACAAAGTAGAGACTGGGTAGGTCAAGACATAGAAATGAATTATCTCACAATTCTAGAAACTAAAGTCCAGAATCAAGGTCTTAGAAGAGTTGGTTTCTTCTAGAGGTTTTAGATAAGTATGTTTCACGTCTCTTTCCTAGCTTCTGACACTTGTCAGAAATCCCTGGCTTGCAGACCCATCACTCTGATCTCTGAATCTGTCATCACATGGGGTTCTTTCCATGATCCTGTGTCTTAACATGTCCTTATAAAGATACCAGTTATTGAATTTAGGGTCGACCATAAGCCAATATTACCTCATATTAATTTGATCACATCTGCAATGACCCTATTTCTAGATAAAGTCATTTTCATAGGTACTAGAGTTAGGACTTAAATGTTATCTTTTGGGGGACACAGTTCAGTCCACATGATAATTTTAGAATTTTGATTTTGCTTGTTTCATTTTCTGTAAATTAATTTTTAAGTCATCTATCTTATAAGCTATCTTTAAAGATATGAGGACAATAGGTAATCATATTATATATAATGTAACTATTGGTCTATCTTCCTCATGTAAGTATATAAATTCATTCTCATATAAGTATTTATTTATATGTGTACATATCTACTAATATTCACACTGTCAATGTAAGGACAAATGCATGTGGAAATATGTTTTTCAAGTAGTTTTAAAGCTAAATTTGTGTTAATGTCTTAATATCCCTGTTTCACTTATAACCTTATAATAGAGCAGTAATTTTATCCTACCATGAAACTTCACTGCAGTAATAAGTTCAATTCTCAGATCAGGGCAGAAAATATGGTTCTTAAAATTTATATGATGTAATCAACCAATCAAACTTACAATAGCAAGCATATTCTATAAAAATCTGATGAATCTGTGTACACGAAACAATACTCAAATTGTAGGAAATATTAAGATGGGTGAAACACCATCCCTGACTTCAAACAGGATATCATAAGTACAAAAATAATGATCTAAGGCATTCTAGATAATTATTATTTTAGATATACTTATGAAAGGACCCCTGCAGCGTAGCAGTAGGATAGAAAGATAATATTTGAATAACAGCATCTTACAACTTAAAGGATTTTAGAAGTCTTTTAATCTATGTCTCAATACAGGAATCCTTTTAAGGATTCCAGACAGACTGTCTTGTAACCTTAGTATGAAATCTTGTAGTAATAAACTGACTCCCTCATACAACAGTTTATTCATTGTTGAACAACTCTCTCTGTTAGAAAGCTCTTATATTAAAAGGGGAGGATAGGTTTAGAATTTGTATTTAGGTGGCCTGTTTCATTGGCAAATCAAATGAGCTATTAAAAGTGCATGAGTTAAGATTCTAATTCTGCATCAATCTTTGTCGCTGCTCCTTGAATTATTAGTACTCCCACTACAGGATATATTTGATCTCATCTCCTAAATGAATTTTTAAAATTCACCTAGAAGCAACTATATATAAATATCCATGATGAAAATGCATGTATGGTACTTTGGATATCTATGGAGAAAACTAATTACAATTTGCCTAAAGTATTTTTAAATATTTTAGATCTTAAAAGTTGGGCTTAAAAAAATCTATCATATAGGTAGACTTCACTGTCAGATAGTTGAAACTATGCATTTAGAAAAAAGCCAGAGAATAAGTACTCTGGGGGAAAAATGGTTTTTCCCCTTTAAATTACATATCTCACATATAGAAATCTTGAAAACTTGTTCAACTTTCTTAATAGTGGGAGGCTTAATGACCTGGTCTCTCAGAAGAAATTTATTAATTGAATATAGTTATTAGCTAAATTCTATAATTTGATAATTTGACCGATAAGTTTATGTTAAATTGGAGATCTCTGTGGCATTACTGGGAGGCAAAGTAAACTGGTAGGATAATTGTTCATGTCAGCCTTTCAAGAGTGTGACCAGGACTACATTATCAGTGAGCATCAAAGTCAGGATGCCTGACCCATGGTAGCTCCAACTCTGCTGCTAGTTCTGTGTGACTTTGAGCAGGTCACTACACCTCTCTGGGTTCCTAATCTGTAAAATAGACTTGGACAAGGAATTTACAGGATCCCTTCTGCCTCTTAAACTTTTATTTATTCTGTAAAAACATCTGCCTTCATCTTTGCTTGCATCACAGTAAAAGTCACGATGGCATAAACTTCAGAGGGCTTTAAGAAAATATTTAGAAAATTAGAAAGCTTTATACCTAATATTTTGATTCTTTCTGGCAACAGAAGCTCATTTTGTTCAGTCTCGTAATAGTTTCCTCTCTTCTATGAATTATGCATGATTTATGATGAAATGTGGAAAGCTAATTTCCCCTTGGTTTCTTGTTTTGTGTGGATAAATGATCCTCTCAGGATTTCCATATTAATAACAAGCTCCCACTGACAAAGCACTCACCATAAAATTTTTTCTCTACTGTAACTACAGCTTGAGACAAAACAAAATAAAGATATACTTGGGATGTCTGTTTCATCAGCAGACATAAGCAGGATAAAAGTTACCTTGACTATAAAACTGTCTGTCCCAACACCCTTGGAGGTACTCAACTAGTATTCAAAAGCAGTCTACCAGCAACATAGTTATTTCTTTTACTTCAGTAAGTATCATGTGGCTATAGGAAAACCTCTCCACCTTCAGTTTGGTTTATTTCTTGGCATGACTTTTGTGCTGGGAGACTCTCCATTGAACACAAATGAAAAGGGACACACTTGAAAGTCATAAACAACTGGTTTGTGACTTTGTGCTGAGGAAGGAAATACTTTGAAATTACATTATCCAACAGAGAAACCTAATTATAATTTCCATTTCTAGTCCTGATCTTCTGAGAGGAAGAATTTATTTTGCTCCCTTAACCAGGCTAATATTAAACTGCAGTGGTTTACATGAGTCCTATTCTTGGGTGATCTTTTCTTAATTGTGAGGTCTTTGAAAAGGAAGGTGCTGAGGCTAGCACGTTGGGACTGTCAAGGGAAGTTCAACTGAAACTTCTTTAACCTGAATTTAAAATATATTCCCACTCCACGTTGATTCAGAGGAAATTTAAAAAAAATTTGTAATATACAAAGCTGTTGAGAGTTTGGGGGAAGTGTAATATTTGATTTCACTGTGGTGGATTGCCAGTGTCCTTTCTGGATAAAGTTTGGTGTTATATGTTAAAAGCTTTTGACATGTATTCATCCTTTGATATAGTAAATCTACAAGAAATTTTCCATAGGTAAAACTAGGGTACAGGTTGAAAAGGCTGTTCAATTTATTAATCCATCCATCCATCCATCCATCCATCCATCCATCCATCCATCCATCCATCCATCCATCCATCCATCCATCCATCCGTGTTTGTTTGTTTGTTTAGAGTGGATCTCGCTATGTTGCTCGGGGTAGTCTCGAACCCACGAACTCAAGCAATCCCTGGCCTCTTGCCTCCCAGAGCTTGGATTACAGGTGCGTGCCACCATGCCCAGCTTCATTTTAATGTTATTTGTCATTGTGAAAACCTAATGCTTTCAACACAAATTAGTGAAGTTGAATTCCCACCTCACACCATTTTAAAAAATTAGGTCAAAATGGATCAACTTACTTAAATATTAAGAGCTAAAACCATAATACTCCTGGGAAAAAATACAGGTTAATTTTTATGATTTTGGATTTGATAATGAATTCTTAGACATAGCACCAAAAGCATGATAACAAAAGGAAAATAGATAATTGGACTAAATTAATCATTTTGCACATCAAAGCATATTATCAAAATAGTGAAAAGACAATGAAAAAACATTTATAAATCATATCTGCACAACCCAGAATATAATAAGCACAACCCAGAATATATATGTAATATATATATTATATATATAATATATATATATATACACTCCTAACCTCAGCAACAAAGAGACAAACAACCCCCCAAACATATGGGCAAAGGTCGTTAATGAATAGACATTTCTCCAAAGAAGATATGCTTATGACCAATAAGCACATGAAAGATATTCAGTGTCATTAGTCATTATGGAAATGCAGATCAAAACCACAAAGAGGTTCCACTTCATATCCACTAGAATGACTATAATCAAGAAGAGAGATATTAACAATTGTGGGTGAGGTTATAGAAAAATAGCATCTTTATACATTGCTGGATAGAATGCAAAATGTACAGTCACTCTGGAAAACAGTGAGGAACTGGGTCAAAATATGAAACTTAGAACTATATGAGCAAAGAATTCCTCTCGTTGAAAACAAGGACTCAGATACTTACACACCAGCATTTCTTCCAGCATTTATGAAAAGGAATGAGTTGATGCATGCTACCACATGAATGAACCTTAAAAACATGATGCCAAGTAAAATAAGCCAGACACAATAGGACAGACACTGAATGGTTCTATCTATATGAAGTATTTAGAATAGACAAATTCATAGAGACAGAAGGTAGAGTATAGGTTACCAGGTGGAAGGGAGAAGAATAAAGAATATCCTTAATGTGTACAGAGTTCCAATTTGGCATGATGAAGAAGTTTGAGAAATAAGGTGGAAATGGCTGCACAGCATTGTGAACTAATGCAACTGGATTGTATACTCAAAAATGATTTAAATGGCAAGCTTTATGTAAAAATAAATGGTGGGGGGACAATGAGTATATTGGTGATCCTATACCTCTTAAAACATAAAAAACATTATATGTCAGTGTCCCCTCAATAAAATAAATACATGAATTTTAAAAAAGAGATCTATAGTACCTAACATTAAAGAAGCAGTTAACCCAGCATTTCACAGGGTGTTTTATAAAGCATTAATAGATAAGGGTCCTGAAAAACAAAAAAAGGGGAGGTCCCAGGGCATCAGTTTTGGAAGTTTGGTAAAACTTCTTTAACATTGCAAAAGCCCAAGAAAAGGAATATGGCATGAACTGTATTTAGACAATTGATGTTCTGTAGAATACCCTTTGGGAAACATTGGGTTAAACAAATTACAGTGCATTCATTCCATGGAAATTTCTGCACCCATTAAGAATGATTACACGGTCATATATCACTTGACATGGAAAGATGTTTACACTATATTGTAAAGTAAGAAAGCAGTGTGATTAATGGGTTTTCATTTTTGCTTTTTAAAAGTATATGTATACATTGTATATGGAGATATAACAGAAAATGTCTCTAAGGCTATATGCCAAAATGTTTAAATCTCTTGGAGGTGGGAAGATGGATGATTTTGTTTTCATTTAGTTTCTTCTCTGCTTGTTTCTGTGTTTAGATTTTTCCACATGGAGTATCTTCTAATTATATAATCAAGAAACAATATAACTTAAAATTGTTTTTTAAGTACATATCCAGTTATTAATTATGTGAGAGAGTGAATGAAGGAATCAGGGCTTTCTTATCCGTACTGGATTCTTTACTTCTATTTGAACTTTTCACTGACAAGTCAAAGAGTCTTTCAATAACTGGAAACTCCTACACTTAAAAATTCTTCTTTATAGTCAGCTAAAACTTCCCTTCCATTCTTTGATCTTAATTTATAATGGAGAATGCTAGAAAATTCAGCTTCCTCGAGCCATTGCATATTCAGTTCCAGGCCATCACAATAAAGCAACTGTCACCATATTTTTTTTTGTTTTCCCCATACCTATAAAATTATGTTTATATTATATTGTAGTCTATTAAGCGTGTAATAGCATTATGTCTAGAAAATGTAAATACCTTAACTTAAAAATATTTCATTGCTTAAAAATTGCTAATCATCATCTAAGCCTTCAGGGATGCATAATCTTTTTGCTGATGGAGGGTCTCCCCTTAGTGTTGAAGCCTGCTGTGACTGATCAGGGAAGGCGGTGGTTGCTGCGGGTTGGGGTGTCTGTGGCAATTTCGTAATACACGACAACAGTGAAGCTTGCTGAATTGATTAAATCCTTTCATGGTGGATTTCTCTGTAGCATGAATGCTGTCCAGTAGCATTTTACCCACAGTAGAAATTCGTTCAAACTTATAGTAAATCCTCTCAAACCTGCTACTGCCTTGTTAACTAAGTTTATGTAATAGTCTTAATCCTTTGCTGTCATTTCAACAATGTTCACAGCAAATCACCAGGATTGATTCCATGGTAAAAAAAAATCCTTCTCTCTGTTCATCTGTAAAAAGCAATATCTCATCAGTTTATCTTGAGATCACAGCAGTTCAATTAAATCTCCAAGCTCCACTTGAAGCTCCACTTCAAATTCTAGTTCTCTTATTATTTCTACCTCATCCGCAGTTACTTCCTCTACTAAAGTCTTGAACCCCTTAAAATCATCCATGAAGGTTGGAATCAATGTCTTTAAAATCCCCATTAATATCAATATTTTGACCTCCCATGGATCACTAGTGTTCTTAATGACATCTGGAATGGTGAATCCTTTCCAGAAGATTTTCAATTGACTTTGCACTGATCCATCAGAAGATTCATTATTTATGGCACTAAAACCTTATAAATGTCTTTCTTAAATAATAAGACTTGAAAATTAAAACTTCTCCTCGATCCCTGGGCTGTAGAATAGGTGTTGTGTTAGCAGGCATGAAAACAATGTGGTTCTCATACTTCTTCACCCGAGTTGCTGGGTGTCCATGTGCATTCTCAATGAGCAGTAGCATTTTGAAAGGAATCTTTTTTTCTGAACAGTAGTTCTAAACAGTGGGCATAACTATTCAGTAAAATATATTGTAAATAGATGTTTTGCCATCTCAGCTTTGTGATTGTATTAATAGAGCACAGGAAGACTAGATTTAGCATCATTCTAAGGACACAAGTATTTTCAAGGTGGTAAATGGCGTTGGTTTCAACTTAAAGTCACCAGCTGCATTAGACCCCAATGAGAGAGTCAGTCTGTGCTCTGAAGCCAGGCATTGACTTCTCTCTAGTTGTGAAAGTCCCAGATGGCATCTTCTTCCAATATAAGACTGTTTATTTTACACTGAAGATCCTTTGTTAGTGTATGCGTCTTCATCAGTGATTTTAGTGGGATCTTCTGGAGAACTTGCCACAGCTTCTATCCCAGCACTTGCTATTTCACCTTGTACTTTGATGTTATGGAGATGACATCTTTCCTTAAACCCCATGAACCAACCTCTGTTACCTTTAGACTTTTCTTCTGCAGCTTCCTCACCTCTCTCAGCCCTCATGAAATTATAGGTGCTTAGGACCTTGCTCTGAATTAGGCTTTGGCTTAAGAGATTGTAGCAAGTTTGACCTTTTACCCCGACCACTAAAACTTTCTCAGTATCAGCAATAAGACTGTATTGTTTTCTTATCATCTATGTGTTCTCTGCAACACTTTAAATTTCCTTCGAAACTTTTCCTTTGCTTTCACAACTTGGCCAATTTTTTGGCACAAGTGGCCTAGCTTTATTCTTATCTTGGATTTTGATACACCTTCCTTACTAAGCTTAGTAATTTCAGACTTTTGATCCAAAAGGTGTGCAACTCTTCCTTTCATTTGAGCGCTTAGTGACCATCATATCTCTAGGAATAGAGAAACCTGAAGCAAGCAAGAGAGATGAGGCAACTGTTGGTAGGGACAACAGTCAGATCACACATCACGGATTGAGTTTAATATCAATCGGCACGGTTTATGATACCCCAAAACAATTATGATTGTATATCAAAAATCACTAATCACAGATCACCATAACTGAAATAGCAATAATGAAAAAATGCAAAATATTACAAGAATCACCAAAATGTGGCATAGAGACCCAAAGTGACAGATACTCTTGAAAAATGGCCTCAGTAGAATTTCTCAAGACATGATTTCCACACATTTTCAATTTGTTTTAAAAAATACGACATATACAAAGAACAATGAAATGAGGTATACTACCATACCATGTTCTACTCTGCACTCCAGTCATTGGCACCACTTTTTCTGACACTTGATCAGCATTAGGACTGAGTTAGGCAAGGTCAGATAGATACACCACTCTGTTGGAGAGGCATCTCACAAGATGACATTGAGGAAGCAGTTTATAGTGGGGTAGGTTGTCATTTCTTGTCCATTCCATTATCACTTCCAGTTCTCCTGACCAACCTAGTATATATATTGGTCTTTTTCTTCAGCCTCATAAATTATTGCCTTTTATTCCTTTTGTTATTTCTCCTACATGGTAGGCATCATTTAAAAGAGCCTGGTAAACTATCCACCAGCAACAAATAACATCAAGTTCAATGCGTACATGTCTATGTGTTCATTTTTTTTCAAGCGAGTAGTTTCCTGACTGTAAGGACTGTATTTTGGTACACAGTTTATACATGGTGCTTAATGCTGAATACTTACTAAGCAAAAATAGCTTTAAATCTTCAACTTTTGAAGTTTTTCCTTATTTATTTTTATTTAGGACCATTGTTTTACATCCTTATTATTAACAGTGCAGGATTTCTCCCCTCAAGTGTGGTCACCGTAGCCCTCCCACCACCAAAGCACTCACAGTAATTTATGCTATTTTTAACAGCAACCTCATTGAAGTTTAACTTGTATACTACAAATTGCACCCATTTTAAACTTGCAATTAAGATAGAGTTCATTTCTAGTGCCACAGAAAATGTCTACTGACCCTCTGCACTTAATTCTCCTCTGCCTCTACTAGTGGCTTGTGGTTACCTTTGGTATCTTTTTCATCTCTTGATAGATTAAATTTCTCTCACAGAATTTCATGAATATGTAATCATACAATATGCACTTTTTGTGTCTGATTGCCTTGGCTTGGAATGTCCTTGAACTCCATCCATGTTGCCTCCTGCAACACTTTGCTGTTGCTGAGTTGCACTTCATTCTCTGTATTCACCTTTTGATGGACATTTGGGTTATTTTCAGTTATGGGCTATTATGAATAAAACTGATATGAGCATTTTGTGTTTAAGCTTTTGTGTGTTTTAATTTCTCCTGGATAACTAATAGACCTGCTATATTATATGTGAGTACATTTTTAACTTTATAAGAAATTGCCAGTCTATTTTCTAAAGTGAATTTACCACTTTATATTACCATCAGGAATGTGTATTCATTTATGTAGCTACATATGTAGCTCAATTTTTATTTTGAGATCTTACTTTTCATAAGGATTTGTTGTACTAAATGTTGCTTGAGACAAAGCCATCAATGAGAGTGAGGAGATATATTTAATTATGTTTATCAAAACTGTTTATGTTTGTTTTCAGAGACTTTAAATCTTAAGTTTTGGGTTTTGGTAGTTGACCAAATATAATTATTCATTGCTATTTAAAATGATTAGCTAAAGGACATACTTCCTTCAAAAGATAATCCCGTTTGATTTAGAAATAAACAACCTTTCTCCAGAAGTTCCTAAGTTCTTAGGAATGGCTTCCTATGAATTTCCACTTCTTCTGGTCAGCTTCAAGACAAACAGAGGAGTCATACTCAAATTCTGTGACTTATTAAAGCTACAGTGACATACTGAAAGCGTAGCTAGCCTCCCTAATCCCCTTACTTACTGACAGAAGCAGACTCTAACTTATTGATATTTGCCAGTGTCCTGTTGGTTTGGGGCTGTGGGTACCTAGAAAGCTATGAAGCATGGTGTCTGAAGACCTTTGTATCTTGGTAACAAGAAAGCAATAAAAAAAATGGTGGTGGGGGTTGGGGAAGAAAACAGTATATGTGCTTGGTATATTTCATCAGACCCAAGAATCAAGAGTTTACAAAGTACATGTTACCAAGCAACAAACTTTACTAATCTCATCTAATCAAATAGGACCTTCAGTGGAAGTGTCAGGGTTGACTGAGTCTTATTTGACTCCTCAACTGCTGGGCAGGAGAAGGAAGCCATGTGGTAGGCTGTGGTGCCACATTCACCAGACTATCAACAAAGGGATTTTGATTTTCTCCTTTCCTACATTGTGAAATAAGGACTTGTATGCTTGTTTTGGGGGATTTCTCTCCTGTCATTGCTGGTCTGCACCCAGCAGACCCATGATTGTTTTTGTCTGTGACACAGTAGCCACATAACATCACAATCACAGGCTATTTGAGTCATTGGACAATGTCCACTCTGCACCAGACACCTGAACTCTTCTGCGTCTGGCTTGTTTCCATGAGATGCTTTGCTTTAGTCTCTAATTTTCTCTAAGCTATTTGAAAATATTTTTTTCTATACAGAGTTTAATTTCCCTTTACAAATAAGATGCTAAAGGACAGCACCAATGTTCACATTGTATTGAACTCTTGATTGTAAGCTTTTCAGGGAAGCTGACTTCATTTGTGACTGTGGAATTCTCATTATTCAATGTAACTAAAACCAGAGGAAAACATCGCTCACATTCAGCTTCTTTAATGGAGTGCCTCAGAGTCCTATATTTTTTCCTATGAATGAAAATGCCTTTCTTAAAAAAAAAAAAAACAAAGCACACTTCTCAGCAGTATAGTTTGAGGAACAAAGCAGGTTAACAAGACCTAGGCACTATCTCTACAGATGTGTTATTTATTACTTATTTCTGGATTCTTTTCCCAAAGGACTCTAATTAGAGGCAACTGAATTGCTTTCTGCTGCCTCTTCCCTCCAGATGACCAAGGGCCAACCTTTCCTTCCCCATACACCCCTGAAAGAGTTCTGCCCTCTCCAAAAGAGGCACCATCTCCCCTTCTCTAATTAAAACTCCCATCTTGGAAAATCTGAAATCAATCTGGACTTTCTGATTTAAGTCCTACACAGGAAAATTAAAGTGACCAATAAATTTAACTCCAGCGTGGAGGTGTTTGTATTTTAAAGTGGTAATTTAGTTCTGGAATGTGGCTTGGGTAGTTGTCAGGGAATAGTGTAGCTGAGAACTTCTGTCTCTTGCCTGTCTTCTCATTGAGTCTTTCCTAAGTACTGCCTAGAATGGACAGAAACCATACACCCTTCTTTGCTATGGTCCCATGACCATCCCCATTTATTTAATGGGATACTAAGACTTGGGAAGATTAATCACTTGCTCAAGTTTCCTCCTGATCCCATGGCTTATGGTTATGGTTTATGGTGAAGGGTTATGGTGAAGGTGAAATTAATTGCTAACTGCTTTTAAGATGCTAAGCTACATGGCATATAGTAAGCACACAATTCAAACAGGATTTTTGTTTTTTATTCTTTATGAGTTGATCGGTTGATGGAAAAGGAAGAGGCCAGCCTTCGGTATCTCCCTCTCTAGACCTCTCTGGCCTGTGCTACTGGGTTTCCATTTACTGTAGTGTTGTAAAGAATCCTTTAAATTATATTTTAGGAGAGAAAGGTAAGTTAAAGAAAATCACTAGGTAGCAGGTAGCAAGTGGTATGAGATGTGGCAAAAATGGTGATGGATAAACATGATGCCTACTTCTGTGATTCCTCATTGCTACAATCAGTGCTCCTTAATATTGCACCCAACTGTCCCCACTCCCAGCATTCCCATTCCCTTATGCCTTGCCAGACTTTTTCTTCTTTTGATAGAACTTATTACCTTCTAACATTCCTATACTTGATATGTTCTTTTTGTTTGTCTCTCTTTGCTAGGACATAAATTTCTCCAGGGTATGACATCTTTGTGTGTCTTTTGTATGAACAAGGTGCCTAAAACAGTGCCTGGCTTGTTGTAGGTGGTCACTAAATAGCTGGTGACTGTATGAAGGAGTTACTGACATTTACAGTCTTTCATAGTCTGGTCCCACTCTGTTCTCCAGCCTTACCTCTTGTCATGCTCCCCTTTGTGCATCATGGGTACCAATAACTTCCTGTATACACCATTTCTTCTATATATTTATTTATACTCTTTCTTCCTTCACCCTGAATACATAATCATGGATATATACAAAGATTTAGTTATAAGAATGTTCTTTGCAGTCTGGGTTTGTATATAAAAAAAAAACAGCCCCAGTATTCATCAATAAGGGCTAAGTTAGAGAAATCATAATAACTCCCACTTGATGTAGAGCGAATCCATCTGAATTACAAATGTGCATAGCCTTTGAACCAGCAGCCTTGTTTTTAGGAGCTTATCCCACAGAAATACTTTCTCGTGTGCCAAATGAGTATGTGTTGGTGAGTCACTGCAGTGCTTTAGTCACTCCTATTAGACACAGCAGTGACAGAACTCATTAAATTATTATGTAGAGATATATTTATTGATGTGGGAAGATCATAATAGCTAGCATTAATTCAACTTGCTATGTGTCAGGCACCGTGATAAGTGTTTTTATATATTTTTATCTCATTTAATCCTCATAATATCCCTGTGAGGTAGTTACTATAATAGTCCTCATTTCACACAGGAGGAAATGGACTCAGGGAAGTTAATTTTCTTACCAAGTCACACAACTAATTAGCAAAGCTGAAGTATCTAAAATATATTAAGAAGAATTGTTTGTATACTGTGATCCACTTTCATAAGAAAAAATTCCATATAGATATACAAATCTAAAATATTAGGAAGGGATACATAAAAATATTAACTACTAGGCAGTGGGATTGTGGGTAGTTTTTATTTTCTTCTCTTAGCTTATTATTTGCTAATTTTTCTGTTAAATTTTGTGGCTGACTCGGAAGGAGGAAACAAACCCAGGATGCATGAATTGCTTGTATAATTTTAATGACTAAATTTTATAAGTTTGGTGGTAGCTGGGACAGTGACACAGGTATGAGGGAGGGGGTGCAAAGAGAGCTGCCCAGAGGAAAAGAGGACAGCCCTTGGGACCAAGTGCAAGGGAAGGCAAGAGAACCTGGGGTCAAAGGCACACGTGGAAGAGGCCCGCTTGAAGAGGGAGACCTCTGTTGCTAGGAGACTGAAGGGTGTGGGATCAACTGGCATGGGTGAGTGCAGAGAAGAGGAGAGGGAAGAAGGCTAGGACTGAGGGGAGTTTCTGATTCATGACCCATGTCCTGTTATTGTCCTGTTACTGAAATCCAAAGGTAGACCTCCCTGAGGGGACAGGGTAAAGGTGGGCTAGGGGATTGGAGGAGGAGAGACTTAGAGCAATCTCTGAGAGAAATTGTGTGTGCATATATAAAAGGACTACTTCCCAACTCTTGGGGCCCTGCTGAGGCTGGCTGGCCTGGCTTTGTAGCAGAGTTAATTCATGAACTTCTCCAGCAACAGCAGTCTGGAAGTTGGGATGGTGAGGATGAATGGTTCAGGTTTTCACAGGGCTGGGGATGAGTAGAACAGGTGCTACCCGGGGTCACAGGGAGTGAATCCACACATTACTCCCAGGGTTGAAATGGCTGATACCTGGAAGGAGGGAAGGAAGCCGCCAGGCTACTGATGACCTCTGGGCAAGGGCAGAAGAGGAAGGGCAAGGGTGGCGGTGGCCATAGATGTAGTAGAGAGAGACAACAGGAGGATGAGTTCAGAGAGGTGCTTCTGAGTTTCTGTTGTTGAGGTGGGGTCCTCTGGGACCTTGGAGAAGCAAGAAAATCTTGTGATAAAAGGGCAAAGTCAGCTTTAAGACTCTTACCTGATGTGATTTAGTAGTATCATCAAAATTCCCAGTGCACACTCCCTTTCATTCAGCATTTCGGCTGTGAGGGGTTTTGTCTCTAGATAGACCTACTTGTTTTGTGCAAGATGAATGTGTGATGTGAGTCACTGCAGCACTATCTGCAGCTGGTCACAGATTGGAAACTGTCTATCAACAGTGAGTTGATTAGTTAAGTAAATGATGATTCATAGAATGGAATGGGAAAAGGAAATACATTCTTTATATACTGATATGGAATAATCTCCAGAATATTTTGCCAAGTGGAAGAAGCAAGGTGCAGACCTGTATGAGTAGCTTAAAATCTATTTGCTAACATAAGCATAAAACATCGCCAAGGAACTACAAAAAAACTGTTAGTGTTGGTTACCTCCAGGGAGGGAGGGCTCTTGCTAGCAAGGAGGCAGAGTCTGGAAGGTGATCTTTTATTTGTCTTTTTTTTTTGGGGGGGGGAACCTTTTAAAATATCTCCCTTGAAGTAAAATTGGCCAAGAATTGTATGTATTAAATGTGTGCAACATGTGTACATGTAACTGAGAAAAATGAATAAACTAATTATACATGTATACATGTTTGAATGTAATTTGACTCTTCTGTAGATATTAAATTATTAATGCAAAAACGCAACAAAAAACTCCCACCAGAGATTTGCTTCAAACCCTTCAGTTTTCCCTGGTGATGGGTGGGCACTTGGATGAAATGAAATTGGTCACATGTTGATAAAACAATGGGTCATGATGGGTGATAAGTATGTATGTAGAGGTTCATTTTCATTTGAAACATGAAATTGCCGCTTTGTAGGTTAAAAATAGTTACATTTCAGCAATTTCATGTGGTACAGCAAATGCTCTCCTCACTGTTTTTACAAATCTTCCCCAATACAGAAGATTTCAAAGAAAAAAAATGAGCCCCCATCCCCCAACAGGCCCTTGATAGGAACATTCATATACTTCTCATTTTGACTCCTGTATCTTGTAATTGAGTGGAAATTCCCATTTCTCCCATCAAGTTCTGAAAAAGCAGTACTACCTGGCTGGTTTCCCTTTATTAGGGAACCCAGTTTGTTCTCAGGATTTTTCCTGTTAACAACAATCTCTTCCCATCCTGTTGTGTGTTAATTGGATACTACCTTATCCTATTGCTGGCAGAGCTCATCCTGTACTCAAAAAAATCACTTCTTTAGTTTCTTATGATCACTTGACATTCTTTCCCTGCCTTGAAGTTCTATTATTAGCAATCCTAACTAATTGGGGGCCATGTCTGACTCAGGTTACTTATATTTATCAATCTGGAGGCTGACGTCTCTAGGATATTCAGTGTACACACCACAAAGTTCTCCCTAAGCCACTTGTGTTCAACCTTTCAGCCTCAAGTTGTTTGGCTTATGTTACTCAGAGGCTATGGTGACTGACCTGGCCCCTGACACCTGCTTTATCAAGGCCTTTTTGTCTGTCCTCACGAGGCAGGTGGCTTCCTCTTCCTGCCTTCAGGCCCAGGCATCCTTCCTGGATCCCACACTCTGTCGGTCATCATCTTTGCTTGCATGTCCCACTGACACCCTAATCTTAACTAGTCCCCCCAACTTGAAGTCTCCTTTTCACTCCTCTGTATAGAGCCTCTTTAGACCCCCTTCCTCAGGCAGTCTGTGTTCAGCTTACCTGCTGTCCTCTCACAGCCTCCTTCATCACGCTAGTTTGTGCTTGCCTCCATTTGTTCCACCAGTGGTGAGCTTCTAGGTTAAGGACAGAGACCCTGCTCTCCCTTGAGTATTTCACACCTGACACAGCATCAGGCACATGGTTAAATTCTCAAAACAATATTTTAAAATTTTAATATGAAATACTTCCAGTTTACAGGAAATTTTATACAAAAATAGTGGAAAGAACTCTCACATACCCTGTGTAAAGATTCATTTGTTAATGCCTTGTTACCTTTCCCCTTCTCTCAACCTACACACACACACACACACACACACACACACACACACACACACACTTTTGTCTTTCTAAAACACTTGAGAGTAAGTTGCAGACATCCTGTCCCTTGGATCCCTAACACCTAAATATGTGTTTCCTAGGAAAAAGGACATTCTGCTATAAACACAGTCCACTAACAAAGTCAAGAAATATGACATTGATACAATACACTATTACTTAATCTACAGGTTATATTCAAATTTTGTTCACTGTCTCAAGAATATCCTCCAAAGCCACAGTTTTTCTGGTCCACAATCTAGTCTAAGATCACACGTTGTATTTGGTGGTCCTGTCTCTCAAATGTCCTTAAATCTCAATGAGCTCTCAGCCTTTCTCTGTCTTTCACGGCATCAACATTTTGGAAGAGTTCAGGCCAGTTATGCTGGAGAATATCTCTCAGTTTACGTTTGGCTTCTGTGTCCTCATGATGAAAGGTTATGCATTTTAGGTAGAAGTAAAACATAAAAAGCCTATGGTAAATATTGGTGGTATTAGTTTTGATGACTTGGTTATAATGATGTCTACCAGGTTTTTCCATTGTAGAAATACTATTTTCATACTTAATAGCTAATAGGGAGCTATATTGAAACTACACAAAATAATCTCATCAGACTGGTTTTAAGGTGCATTGATGGTTCTTGCCTGTTATTACCATGTTGATTACTAAATAGTGATATCTTTCCCTCTCATTTTTAAAGACTTTTATACAAGTAACATTGGTTTACAACATTATTTAGTTTCAGGTGGACGGTATTATGCTTTAACATGTACATGTACTATGTTATGATCACCACCTAAAGTTTTATTTCCATCCACCATCATACGGTTGACCTTCTTTACCCATTTTACTCACCCCTAAACTCCCTCTCCCTCTGTTCACCTTCAGTCTGTTCTCGAAATCTAAGAGTTTGTTTTTGTTTTGTGTTGTTTATTGGCTTTGTTTCACTACCTTCCACATGAGTAAAATCATAAGATAGTTCATTGTGTATAAATATGACATTTTCTAATTTGCTTCTCAGTCCTTGGGTACTTAGGTTGTTTCCATAACTTAGCTATTATAACTAGGACTGAGATGAACATAGGAATGCATATATCCCTTCCAATTAATATTTTTGCATTTGAGAAGAAACCTGGAAACAGAATTGTTGTATCACCTGGCAGATCTATATTTTGAGAAACCTCCATACTATTTCCTCACAGGGACTGAACCTGTCTGCATTGCCACTAACAGTGTAAGTGGGTTCCCTTCTCTCTGCATCCGCTCCACACTTGTTTCCTGCCCTATTGGAAAATAGACATTCTCTCAGATGTGAGATGATCTCTTGTTGCATTTTTGATTTGCATTTGCCTGATGATAAATGGTGATGAGTGTCTTTTCATGGGTCTGCTGGCCATGTAGATATCTTCTTTGGAGACGTAGCTACTAAAATTTCTGTGCCTGATTTTTAATCAGGTTGTGATTTTTTTTTCTTTTTGGTTGAGTTATATGATTCTCAAAGTAATACATAACTACTAAATAAATGAATTCTTTGTCCAACAAGGGACAGATACCTCCCTTTCTGGGACAGCAGCCTCTGGGTGGCAGCTCAATTCAAAAGCACAACGATACCTCATAGTATCTGGAAAACTTAAATGAGTTCAGACCTCCTAGCAGCCCTTCTGGCCTTTATCAGAGCCCACAATGGACTCCCTGGTGTTTCCAGTATTGTCTCCATGTTGAGAACTAGCAGTAGCAGCTGTTTGAGACCTCTGTGTATGGGTCTCCTGCCTTCCTGCTCTTGCTATTTTTTATCATATTTGAGAGCAGACAGGGGCAGAGGGCAGGGACATGCTGGTCTCCAATGTAGAATTTCATATTTGCACAAGCTCTTGTGCCATTCTGAACCAGATCTGCATTTCTAGTCACTTGGGATCAAAGCATCATTTTCACATGGATTCATGCACAGGATTACGTGGAGGGCAGAGGGAAGCTCTGTGGTGGGGTTATTTCAATTTAAGGTTTGTATTCATTTCCTGGGGCTGGCCACAAGCTGGTTGACTTAAACAACAAAATCTATTCTCCCACAGTCCAGAAACCAGGACTTTGAAATCAAGGTGTGGCATGTGTGCCTCCAGGGCACTTAGGCTGGCTTCTTGTAGTAGCAAAATGCACTCCTGGCTTGTGGCTGTGTATCTCCCATCTCTGCCTCCATCTTCACATGGCCTGAATTCTGTGTCCATCCATCTTCACGTCATGTTCTCTCTGGGTAGATGTCTATCTCTAAATTTCCTTCTTTCCACAAGGATACCAGTCCTAGTAGAATAAGGCTCACCTTAATGACCTCTTCTTAACTTGATCACATCTACAAAGACCTTATTTCCAAATAAAGTCATATTCACAGGAACTGGGGGATAGAACTTTAACACACCTTTTTGAGTGACCCAGTTCAACCCACAATGGGAACTGTGTCTGAAATCCAACCTGCTTGAGTGCTGTTGCCTAAAACCCTTCCACCCAAGATAGCAGAGCTGTCTTCCCCTCTGCTCACTGTGGCCTTTGCTGGTTTGCCAAAATATAAGGAAGGAAAGTGAGATAGGCAGAACATGCTCAGCCTCCTCAAAATAGACTTTGGACATAATTTTTAAGTGGTCACAAGCTATTCATGTAACCATTACATAGAGGACAATAATAGTCTGCAAGATTCTCGCCCCTTTAATCCCTCATAGAATTCTCATACTTTATTATATAAATAGATTTGTTACCATTTGACAGATGAAAAAGTACTGCTTCACCAGAGAGGTGAAGTGACATCCCTCAGGTCACACAGCTTCTGACTTAGTATAATTGCATGGAAGGGAGGATCAGGTCTTACCTAGAACCTAGTCCCCCAGAGGTACTTGTAAGTATTTGTTAACTGAACAAGTGAATGGATTATTAAATCTGAGATTATAACTCTGGTTTTCGTTTCCTGATCCACTATTCTTTCTATTGTTCTTTAAAAATAACTTTAGACGTGAGTAGATCAATTTCAGACTCTTTTGCCCTATTTCACAGCCTTCTGTAGTAATAAGCATATCAACCTGTAATTGATTTTTTTTTCCTGCTCCACACCTGATAAACTGATCAGGAAACTATTTTCTCTAGATACTTAAAGGTATTGACTTTACATTTATTTATTTAATTTATTTATGTATGTATGTATTTATGTGTTTATTTATGTATTTATTTATGTATTTATGTATTTATTTATTTGTTTATTTATTTTTGAGACTAGGTCTTGCTATTTTTGCCCATGGAACTTCAGGCTCACATTGCCCGGAGTACCACAGACTCAAGCAATCCCCAGCCTCAGCTTCCCAGGTAGCTGGGATTACAGGCGTGCACCACCACGCCCAGCTATTTTTTGGGACTAGGTCTCGCTGTGATGCTCCAATCGGGACTTGAATCACAATCCCTAGCCCCTGCCACTTCATAGACTGAAGCTTATAGGCACGCGCCTCTGTGCCTGGCTGACTTTACATTTATTTAAGTGCATAATATTTATCTGAAACTGCATTTGCACTAAAGGTGGGCCTTTACACTTGGACAGTTTTCACTCTGACAATATATCAAAGAAGTGAAGAATTAGGCATGTTACCTTCATTTCTTTGCAATAGACTCTTGTTATTCCCTCACACCCATTTCTGGGTTTTCATCAGCATCAAAGAGGCAGCCAGGAAAGTTTGTTTAACCTAGCCAACAGGGACTTCTTATCAATGTGCTATATGCCAACCCTCTGCTAGCTGCTGGGAGAGGAAGAACAAAACGCAATTCTGTTGAGGAACCTCCAGTGTACCAAGTCAGTGGGCATCCCCATGGGCAGCAGTGAACAGAGCAGAGAGGAAGCTGCCATTTGCTGAGTACCTGATAGGTGTCAGATACCATACAAACCCTATAAGAGGGTTTTACCTATTTCACCCCATTTACCAGATGAGCAAACTGAGGGACAATAGTTTGCCAAAAGCACACAGCTTGTAGGTAGGTAGAGGTAGGAATTGAACCCAGGCCCCTCGAACTCAAAATAAGAGAATAATATAAGACAGTTTGTCAAATGCTCAGTTGCATGAACCAAATGGGAAATAATGAAGTTTCAGTGAGATGCATGGAATCTACTAAGGTCGAGATGGGGCCTCTGGGTGTGCAAGTGTGTCAGGAAGCTGACAGCTTGTGGCAGGTGCTCCCATTCCAGATCCCTTTATAACCTGCTGGTCACAACCACCTGTTCCCACTGGAAGGCTCAGGCTCTATCCGTCTTCTCTCTGAGTGTCCTCGAGAGGTCAGGAGGGGAAGCTGGCTCACATTTCCACATTCGACTCAACTGCCCCCTCCCAGGCTTGCTGACCTTCCCAGGCTTACTGTTACTCTTCCAAGTGCCTGCGCTCCCATGGCATTTTCTCCACGTTTCCAAATCCCCGCAGCACAGTTCCCTCTGAGCTAAGAGGACCTCTACTGCTCTATGGGGTGACCTGGTGCCTCTCGTTTCAGAACCGCAAGACCTCATGCCCTCCCTCCCTTCTTCCTGCCCATAGACTTCATTCACATTGAAGGCATGAAAGAAGTTTAACGTGTTTCTGTTATTTTTGCATGACAGGAAGAAGAGCTGGCTTAGTCAGATATAGAATCTTCCCAGTCTGCTCAAAGGATCAAGTAACTCCATCTGACATGTCAGTTCTGCAGCTTAAAATAAAATTTAAAAAAGGGCAATTCATTCTCTGACTTCCCCCCACTCCAGTAAAGAAATTAAGATGGAAAAGTTTTCTCAAGAGTTAAGGAGTTATGGTATATGGGGGTGGGATCCTCTCAAAGGAAAAACTGGATACATGGCAGGTTTTGCAGGGGGCTTTAGTGCAGGATTATGTTTGAGCTTTTCTTTAGTTTGAAATTTTTATCTATTCACAGAAAGTTGCCTTTCACCCAGTCTCCCCCAGTGATTACGTTGTACATGGTTATGGTACATATAAATGCCAGAAAATTAACATATACAACATGCACATTCTAGTTCTATGTCATTTTATTGCATGTATAGATTCATGGAACTACCATCTCAACCAAGATACAAAATTATTCCATCATCATGGAAATCTCCCTGTTGTAATCCTTTATAGTCACACCACACACAACCCCCCTCCACCATCCCTAAGCTCTGGTAATCATTAATTTGTTCTTCACCTCTATAATTTTATACTTTATAAAGTATAGCTTCCTTGAAAACAATGGACTGGCACCTCTAGCTTTCACAGAGTCTCAGGCTCAAAGGAGCCCCAGTGCAGGCTCCCTCTAGAACACCTCTCCCCAGGATTCATCCAACTCTGTAACAAGTGAGCAGAACTTTATCCACATTTTTTTTAAGTATTGAATTATTTGATATAGATGTTTACAGCAAAGACATTGTTCTTTCTATAATTCCCATTCAACAATTACCAAAGCTCAAAATGCCCTCTTGTGTACTGATTTCCCCATCTCATATGGTTCCATCCCAAACAAGTATCTCCTTTTCCCATTCGTTTTACCTCATGAGAGGGAGAGGGATAGGAAACCTGGAGCAAATGCTTACAGAAAATTCCAGAAATCTTTTCCTTAACTGTGCATGCCTGTGAAAATGGTTATTATCTGAAAGACAAGAAACAAGTGTTAAAGAGGGGTGATGAGAAGGGAACCCTTGTACACTGTTGGTGGGAATGCAGCCATTATGGAAAGCAGTATGGTGATTCTTCAAAAAAATAAAAATAGAACTACTATATGATTTAGTAATCCCACTTCTAGTGTTTCCCAGAAAAACACAAAACACAAACTCAATAATATATATGCACACCGATGTTTATTGCAACACTATTTACAAGACCCAAGAACTGGAAACAACCTAAGTGCCTATCAAATGAGGAATGGATAAAGATAATGTATTTATACACAGTAGACTGCTGTGCAGCCAAGAAGGGGAAAAAATTAGATCCTGCTATTTGCTACAACATGGATGGACTTAGAGGATATTATGCTTAGTGAAATAATCCAAAGAAAGACAAATACCACATGATTTTATTTCTGTGATATATAGAGAAAACAAGTTAAAAACAAAATTAAACACTTGGACTATGAGGCCAATTAATGGTTATCAAAGGGAAGTAAGTGTGGGTGAATCAGGAAAAAGGGTTGCTGGTATGGTAAAGGATAGAAGTGGATGTTTAATAGTGAACTTCATATATATACACATAATATCAATAATATACTCCTGAAACTTATACAATGTTATAAAGGAATGTTACTTCGAATCAAAAAAAAGTCATCTGACCTTCAGTAAATTGGGACCTTTCAAAATGTAAGTAGTTCATGTGTATGTGGAATTTATTTCCTAAACTGATTGTATGCTATCTATATATCTACAAGTCATCCTTTTTTTAAAAAAAATAATTTATATATAAATTTCACATCTTTGTAATCCCAGGAATTCACCCCCCCTACCTTCCCTAGTCATTCCCCTCATCCCCCCAACTCCAAGTTGTGTACTTCAGTTTGGTGGTTTGGTGGTTAGCTTATTTTGACTTTTCCTCATGGCTTTTGTTTATTTTTTCCTATATCCCATATATTAGTGAAACTATTTGGTTTCTGTCTTTTTCTTTTTGACTTGTTCTTCTAAGTACATCCATTTTATCATAAAATCATCAAATTTGTCATTTTTAATTCATGAGTAATATTCCATTGTGTGTGTGTGTATGTTTGTGTGTGTGTGTATACCACATATTTTCATCCAGTCATCTATTTTGGGACATTTGGGTTGCTTCCAAGTCCTTGAAATTATAAATTACAAGGGTCATTCTGTGAGAAAATCCCAACTAGAGTCCAGTTCCACTGAAGTCCAACTCCCAGGATTCCCTCATGGGTGAGAGAGCTTTAAGGGCCATCTAAGGCCATAAAAAAAATGCTTATGTCAAGTCCAGAAAGGGATAGAAGTGAAATTATGAGGGTTTCCATGGCTAGGATTAATTAGGATGCCCCACTTCCTCTCCCTGGACTGTTTCTAAAATCATTTCACTTTGCATGGACTTAACTCACTTTTCACAAAGAACACCATGCTCTTCTCAGTTGGACAGTAGCACATTCACAAATTCAGACTCAGATCCATTAGGATGTGCCTGGTAGAAGATACAGCTTAAACCTAATGGCTTCCTTGGTGGCCAGCCCCAGGACAGAGATTGGGAAGTGGGGGGCAGGAGGATCATCTGACTTTGGACCAGGAGACACTGAAGTCCAGTGAATGTCCTATTTAATTGAGGTGACATTCCCCAGAGCCCTATTTTCTAAGTAGGGGCCCCTGCCTTCTAGAACATTCCTCACTTCCCCTTAGGTGAGAAGGGCATAAGCATTGAGGGAGAGTAGGAGACCATGCAGCTAACTATGTGCCGCCCACCCCAAGTGCCATAGTTCTGTATCCACATTACAGCTTACAAGCCACGCCTTCAATGTGCATGATGAATGCAGCTTTTGTATCTCAAATGTTTTCTCTTCTCACCAAATAACCCATGGGCGTAATGGGCAATTTCTGTAGTGAAAAGCTATTTCCAACTGATTTCATCTTGACATGTTCCCAGCTGTCTGAGTTCTTTTTGGGGGCAATTTCAGTGACTGATCTTGTGCTAGCTTTTTTTTTTCTTTTTAATTTTCTTTTAATTTTTATCCCAGTAACATTTGTTTATAATACAGGTTTCAGGTGTACAGCATTAACTTCAATACCTGCAAACACACCATCATGATCCTCACCAAAAGTCTAATTTCTATCCACTACCAGATAGCTGCCCTCTACCCTTTCCAATGGCCCTGCAACCCTTTTCCCTCTGGTAATGATACAGGGTTGTGAGTAACGCGGTTAAAAATTGTGTTGGTGCTAGAGTATCCTGGTGGGTGGGGTCTGAGAGAAAGATGTGCAAGAACAAATGAGAAGCGCCAAAAGGCAAATAAAAGGAAGGAGTGAGGAAAGGAAAGAAAAAGGAAAGGAAAGGAGAAGAGAATGGTGGACTGAGAGAACAGGCCCACATGGCCTGGCTAGGGTAAGTGCACTGGAAGAGTGAGCTAGAGGTGGCAAGGAGCCATGGTGACTGGCGGAAGAGTAGCCGGTGTGAATTGTGGCCCTGCAGCAAGGTGGCATAGTGAGCTGGTACCTGGAGATGGCCAGGGATTTGGAAAGCTAATTTGTGCATCAGCAATTGTGAAAGAAGTTTGAAGAGGCTTGGAGAAGCGGCACAGCTCGGAACGCTGGAGAAGAAGTGAAGATGCTGGAGAAATACTGAACTTTTGCCTCGGTTTTGGAGGGGCAAAGGGCACCATCTTGGATATGTGTCTTTGGGACCTTTGGGACTGAAAATGGTGACTGGGATAAGATAACTGGCCACTTGCAGCAGTAAGGACTTTTTGTTTTCCTGGTTAATTGTCCTTGTTAATAAACCCTGTTGTTGAACTGCTTTTGTCTGGCAACTGCTTTGCACCGGTGAAGAAAGTTGGGCAGCAGAAGTCGCATTTTAAGAGAATTTTCCCTGTGGCTTGTTGGTTGGTGGCTTTTGCCCATTTTCAACCCAATTTCAGCAATAACACCACTGTGTTCTCAGATTCTAAGAGTTTTATTTGTTCTTTTGTTTTATTTCTTTATCTTCTTCATGTGCGTGAGTTCAGAATGTCTCTGTTTCTCTTCATCTGGCTTATTTCACTTAAGGTAATCCCCTCCAGTCCATCCTTGCTGTCGTACAGCAAGGTTTCATCTTTTTGTGTAGCTGAGTAGCATTCCACTGTGTAGCTGCACCACATCTTGATCATTCATCTTTCTGCGGCACTTAGATTATTTGCACTCTTTTCCCTCAATGTGGAAAGAACACAGGGTCAGCTCCTGGTTGGAATGTGGCTCCTTTCTCACTGGGAGGCTTTCTTGTGGAAGGCCAACAATTCCAACTCTTCCTTTGCAAAAGAAAGATAGAGAGTAACTAACTGCCCTCCTAAATTTCACAAAGGCAGTCATTTAGATAAAGAGATTGATTAGAAAGGTCCTGCTGAATCTTCTAGCAGGAAAGTGTAGTGATTAAACCAATACAGTATTAAAGATGCAGTATTAAAAATTTTAGGAGATGACCAGGTTGTGGGGGCAGTGATGGAAGTAATATGAAATTATAAGTTTTAAATCGTTCCCCAATATTTAGAAAAGCATTCTTAAAATAACCTAAAATATTACATATTTTATCATACTCATATTCTGACTCCATTTTGAGTATTATTCATTATATTTTTAGCACGAGGACAAGGTTGACTATAAGATATTATGAAATGACTAGAATGTAGGACTTTTTTAAATGTGGTATAAAGTGATCGAAAGTATTATTTACAAGGCACTAAGAAATTGATTTCATGCCTAAAGCAGCTGTACTGTTTCACAAGTTGGATCCAGGTCATGTGGTTTTGGAGTAGAAAGTCAATCACAGCCCCCTTGACTACATAGGGTCAGTTTGATGCCTCTTCAACTGGTGTGTGTGTGTGTGTGTGTGTGTGTGTGTGTGTGTACACAGACTGGTCAGTTTGGTGTCTCTTCACCTGGTGTGTGTGTGTGTGTGTGTGTGTGTGTACAGACTGCCCTGAACTGGATCCCTGGGGCTTTGATCTGAGAACTTCATCAGATTCCTGCTAGAGGCTAATTAATCATCACATCAGTTCGCTGCAAACCCCGTATCCATGCTGATCCATTAATGCAGGTCCCCAGAGTCAGTAGGACAGCAGAAAAAGGAAATGGCTTCATCTCCTCCCAGGATTACAAGAGGAAAGTTCCTGGCACCTAATGAGTTCCTGCTAAACTGGAGGTGTGCTCCAGGAATTAAGCTCTTTCTCCCTTTTCCTCAATATTCTTTTCAAAAATGCTACCCAGACGACAAAGGGGTCTGTAGCATTGCCCAGCAGTCCTTTCTGTCACTTAAGGCTTCTCAGAGTAAGCAATTGACACTCCCACAGAGCTGCAAGCCAAGACTGTCCTGCTGGTTGGAAAGTGAAATCGCAGACAACTACCTGGCCTTCCTTTCTCCATTATGTCAAACCCTCTGGCTGATTTGTTCTAGAAGAGCTATTGCTTTGCAGTTTGCTTCATATTTGGGTCAACGGTCACTGTCAAAAGGAAGTCACTTTGGTAATTGCTCTAGTTTTTTGGTTGTTTTTCTTTTTTCCTGATTGCTTTGAAATAGTTCATGGTCTACACGATACCGTAAAAACTGGTTGAAGAGTGAACAAGTCGATCAGTACAACAGTGATCACATGAGAGCAAACCATTTGGTTTTCTCTTGTTGTGGCAGACATGACTATATTTGTGTTGTATAAACACTTGCCATTTCCATTTCTTTTTAATTGAGTTGCCCCAAAAGTGAACTCCCTTCCTGGGAGACAGCAAGCTCTGAGTGGTAAAATCATAGATTCTGAAATCAGGCTGATCTCTTTATTAGCTGTGAGAGCTTGGAAAGGCCAAATCCTATCTCTGAGCTTTGGCAATCTCTTCTGTAAAGCGGGCATGGTAATATCTGCCTTCAATGATATCACTGGGTAGTTAGGAGGTTATTTCAACTGTCTACTCAGAGCCTGGCAGTCAGTGCATCTTAACTTTTAATGCATGTGGAAATCACCTAGGGATCTTGTTAAGCTGCTAACCCCAATTCATTAGGGGTAGGTGGGCTGGGAGATTCTTCATTGCCAATTAGCTTCCAAGTGATGCTTTTGTGGGTGGTGTGCGGACCATACTTGGAACAGCAAAAAGTCTAGATATTGCTTGCAAAGTGTTTATTGCAACTGGTGCTTTTCTTCTTCGCCAACCCAGAATAATTCAACCATGCATTAAAAAAAATTCCCTTTTCCACAAAAGCCATACTGTCTGCCAATAGCTATGTTCCCACGGCCTTTTATAAAATGTATTTCCTTGATATTGACTGTAGTTGGCCATTTCTGAAGGCAAGTGATAAGTACACAGGGAGGGTTCATTATGCTACTTTCTCTGCATTTCTACATGTAACGTTTCTACAAAATGTTGTACAAAATATTTTGCACAAAAAAGTTACATGCAGTATTTTTAAAGATCAGAAGAAAAGCCTTAATAGAGGATTTCTTGACCAGTGAAATGACTGAGTTACACATGATAATGATGACTGGATGGCATTATATATTTGTCCAAACAAGAGTGTACAACACCAAAAGTGAGCCCAAATGTAAAATAAGGACTCTGGATGATAATGATGTATCCATGCAGGTTCATCCACTGTAACAAATGCACCATGTGGGATGTGCATAGAGGGAATGGGGTGGGGGGAGATATGGGAACTCTCTGTACTTTCTGCTCAATTTTCCTGTGAAAGCAAAACTGCTCTAAATAATAAAGTCTATTTTTAAAAACCCAAGCAAACAGAAAACACCTGTTTCCCAACAGCCTGAGAACAGCAGAAAATACAGGTTAACTAATATAGTGGTTATTTCCAAAAACATGCTCATTAGGAGAAAGATGACTTTTCTTTCAATTCTCCAAATAAATCCATTCCTACCTAGCCTTGCCTCTGGTGACTTATCATGGTACAAAGGGAACTTACTGTGGGGTTTCATTTGTGCCTTTTTCTGTAGCAGACTCATGTGTGCTCACATCCTGCCATCCATCCTAGAGTTCAGCAAATTTTCCCCCTTAGTAATACCACAATTCATACTTTATTTTGTCAGGATGGATTTTCTCTATCTTGGTGGACTAAAATCTGTTTACATTCTCATGAAATTATCTCATGTATTCTTTTAAATTTTTGTTATTGAAGTAATGTTGGTTTACAACATTGCAAAAGTTTCAGATGTATAGCCTTACCAATCAATATCGTATGAACACCACTAAGAGTCCAGTTTCTCCAATAAATACATAGATACATAGAGGAAAATATGGGCAAAACTCTCCATGAATTACACTTCAAAAACCAATTTCTGGACACATCTACAGCTGGCAAAAAAATGAAGGAAAACAAACAGCTGGAACTACATCAAACTAAAAAGCTTCTGTACAACAAAAGAGACAACAGACATAACAAAAAGAATCCCAACCGAGTGGGAAAAAAATTTTGCCCTCCATACAAGTGATAAGGGTCTGATAACAAAGATACACAAAGAACTCACACAACTTAACAAAAACAAAGCAAAAAAACAAGTTAAAAATGGGGAGAAGATCTAAAAAGATACTTCTCCAAAGAGAAAGTCCAAATGGCCAACAGGCACATGGAAAACAATTCAACATCATTAGCAGTAAGGGAAATGCAAATCAAAACCACAATGAGATACCACCTTACACCAGTTAGAATGGCCCACATCCAAAAAGCAGACAAGTGCTGGCGTGGATGTGGAGAGAAAGGAACACTCTTACACTGCTGGTGAGAATGTAAACTGGTCCAGCCACTATGGAAAGCTGTGTGGAGGACCCTCAAACTAATGAAAGGGAACTACCATTTGACCCAGCAATTGCTCTTCTGGGAATCTACCCAAAGGAGACCTCAATGTGGGTACAAAAGGACACTTGTGCTCGGATGTTTATTGCAACGCTATTTATAATTGCAAGGACCTGGAAACAACCCAAATACCCCCAAGACAGAGGACCACTTAGAGTCTAAGAATGTTTTGGTTTTGGTGATTTGTTTTGTTTCTTAGTCTTCCAGGTTTGACTCAAATCATATGTTTCTTATCAGTTCATTATCTTCAGGCCTTTCCCCAACTACCTGAACTGCCTGACCTCTGTGCTTAAGTCAGTGATGCACCGAGAGCTCACCCAGCTAATTGGCAAACATGTTCAGTGAGCTGGACATTTCCCATCATCGTCTTCCTTGATGGGCCCAGGTTTCTTAGCCTAGGTTATGAGTCACTTTAATTTGGAGGGCATCTTTTGTATAACCAAGTGGTAGGGGCAGATCAGAAAAACTAAATGAACAAAGTAACAGCCACTGGCACATAATCTGTTGACATTTCTTTGTTCTCTAGGTCATATAAAGCCTCTCCAAATCAGTGTCCTACATTCCTCTTTTCTCTACCTATGATTTACTTAAGGGGTCTTTGATATGACAACTGAACAAAGCCAATAGCCCAAGTTGGGTCAACTTTGTTATTTATTTAATCCTGGAGATTAATGTTCTACTCTGGTATGTTATCACTTCCAGATTAGACAGAGGTGTTGCCAATATTTTCCTACTGAAATGATCACTGATTCAACACATCCTGTTTCTGGGCTAATGCTGCTAGCTCTGCAAAGGCCACCATTTGAATCTTCTGCGCAGCCACAGGATTTGGCCCCTCCCCACCAAAATTCCCCTGAGGTCTATTTTTAAAGTGCTCCTTTTAGGCACATTCTCTCAAAATGTCAGGTCTTTAGCTACTACTTGAAATCTTTCCTCTTCTCTGTGTTCATGTGGAAACCCTGTAGGTGCCTCCCAGCCGCTGCCATCCAGTCTTGCCACTACATTCTGCAAATGAAAATGTATGAGACCCTCGTTTCCAGAATTCCTTCCAGGAATCTGACTTCTCACGCTGACTTTGTCCAACTCCTATTGAAATGAACTTAGGTGGCAGAATTATGCAGGCCTGATGATTTCAAGATGGCAGAAACACCTGTGGTGACAGATAATTGCAACTATCGCCCTGCCCCTTTCCTGGTCGTTGGCTGCTTTCAGGATGATTCAGATTTGTTTGGAGGGTGACAGCTCCTTTACCTTACCCCTGATTCAACGTTGTCATACCTGTGCCATTGGTGTAAGCTACTTTCTTCATTAGTTTCTGCTCAGCCCCTTTATTCATGACAGAAACATTTTTTCCTTCATGGTACACAGGAAATAATGGCATAAGCATCACAGTCTCAAATCTCTTCCTGGAAATTGTTTCAAAACAGCTCTACTCACCTATGACACACTCCATTGGGCCTTGTGAACTCAACCCTCTCTATGTAAATGAAGCCCACCCTTCAATATCCAGTCCTGCTCCCTTGTCTCCGATGACTTACAAAGCTAGCCCCTAACTGCTGTGGTATTTGTGGAGTGGGCCACATACATATTTCATGGAATTGGTTCACACAGTCAGTGGTGCATTTTCTTTGCCACCCTTCCCCAAGCTACCACACATCCTGATGCCAGTAGGACAGTGATGGCTTGTGGGACACCCAGTTCTTGCTGATTATAGACTGTCAAAAGGCAGTAGGTTTTGAATTAAAGATGAGGATTTAAGTGACATGAATTAAGTAATCTAGGGAAGAAGTCACTGTTTTTTGATTCTGGGAATCTACTGTGGAAATTTGTTCTTTTGAGGGGGGTTCTTTAAAAAACTGGTAAATTACACACTGAGGAGAGAGGAAAATAGCAGTCAAGGAGAAACATTGGTTACACACTTAACCTATGGTTTGAAATATGGCTACCATCAAAAATTAACTCCTCCCAAGATGATAAAGGAATCCATTCTTCCATATTATTATCTAGCACCCTTATGGATTCATTTGTTTTAAATCTTTGATTTGTTTGGAGTTTATCCTGATGGATGGAGCAATCCAACTTAACTTTTTTCTAGATGACTATCCAGTTGTTTTCATGCCACTTATGGACCAGTGTACTTTCTTCCACCGTTCTGCAATGACACCTTTTAGTACACCAAGTTCCTGGATATATGTGGGTCTGTTTTTGTACTTCCAATTCTTTTCCATCATCTATTCATATGCCAACACCACAGTTGGAATTATTTGGTTTATGTTTTAATTGCTGAAAAAAAAACTTCCCCTTATTCTTGTTTTGAAGTTTCCTGGCTATGCCTAGACTTCTGGAATCTAGAATTTATTTAATCCCCAAATCCCAAAACTTGGTATTCTTTTGTAATCATATTAAGTCAATATAATTCTGGAAGAAGTAAAAGCTATGTCAAGACTATAGCTCCAAGAACAGCCTAGATCATTCCAATTGTTCCAAGTCTGGCTTGTGTTTCCAGGAGTGTTGTGTAGTCTCCCTTATAGAAGATTCCGGACTTTTTAGAAAGTTGAAACCTAGGAATTTTTAAAAAATTTTTTGCTGCTGTAAGTGGATTATCTTCTTCACTATTATCTTCTAACAGGTATTTACGTAACTGATTTGTAATCTTAGGGTAGGATAGAGTTTTCCAATTCAAAATCCAGAACCATGAAAGATTTGTAGATTCAGTTACCCCGGAGTAAGTTTACTTGGTAAAAATACCAGAAGCAAAGTCAAAAGAAAAATGATAAGCTGGAAGAAAGTACTAGTAATTTATCACAAAGAACTCCTATAAGCCAATAAGGGAGAAACATGCCTACTCACAAGAAATAGGGGCTGGGGTCAAAGACTATGAATAAACAACTGTGAAAAGATCCTCACTTGTAACAAATGTACCTATCAAACTGGCAGAACACACAACTGATGAAACTGGAAGAACAGGCATCTCATGCATTGCTCGTAGAGCTGGTTAGGACGCACCAGTAAAATGAATTATGAGCTCCAAGCTATACAAAAACTATTACATAGCTATAATTATTGATATAGAAAATGATCTAGGATACAATGTTAAATGATTTAGGTATAGTATTAATATAGTATATAGAACGCTATAACTTCCACATAAAAACATATGTGTTTGGATGAAGAAACAATGGAAACATATTAAAACTAATAAAATGGTCATTTGCAAGAGGCTGAGTGGATAGGGACTAGGATGGACAAGGATGCTCATGGGTGATTTTTTACTCTATACCTATTTAGAGTTTTTGACTTCGGAAGTGTGTAACTGTTACCTATGCAAAAAATTAAACAAATTAATTTTCTCAGTAAATTAAAGACATTTTAGTTCACATAATTTCCCATTTTATAGGAACAAGAGACTTAAAAATAGGTCCTTTAGGAAATAGACTAAAACTTGAATTCCTCAGAAGTAACCCAAATAAAATGTGTAAATCAGTGTGAAACTCAGCTCTCCATTTTATTTTTTTTGTTATTTCTATTCTTTACAATGTGTTGTCACACACATGTATGTGCATTTACATGTGCACACACACACCCACACAGACTTTGAGATGGGTAAACAAGGATAGCCTCAAACAGAAGCTGTTTTTACAAATTTCAAAACAGATTACATATATGTGCTTTTCAGTCATTACACAATGTACAAACACAATCCACTTGATTTATGCTCCCAAATGGTTAAACAATGAGGATTTTCTAGGAAAGGGTTTACATAAAAGCTTTTAGTTGAGACACAGAGTACCGTTTCCTGCAGAAAATAACCTCGGCATACATTTTATATTGATGTATATTACTTGAAAATACAATGGTAGCAGTGCATTAAATTCTTTCCGTAAAAAGATCTGAAAGATGATTTTCAAGAGACTCTTAATACATTGTGCTCTCAGATAAAAATTCTAAATCAAAAGTTCAGTTACTGCGACAATATATGTTAGAGATCAGAAGAGGCTGTAAAGAAATGTAAATAGTTGTGCTTTGGGAACTTTTTTTTGGTTCAGTTGTTTTAATAATAAATACAAACTTAAAAAATGTCTCCGTGTCTTATATAAAATAGACAGGGATATCAAGGATTTTCTGTACTTGGCTTTGAGTATAATGGTGAACAGTCACCTTCACATAAACCACCCAGCATCTGGTAGTCACAATCTGGGTGAGTTGCTTAGTCAGGCAAGGGGCTGGGGAGAAGGAATAAAGTAATTTTTCTCTTATTAGCATAAAATATTGTCTAGAGTTAAAGTCAGTGTGAACCTTTGTTTCCCTTCCTTTAGGATTCTTAGACCAATATAGAGATCAACCTACTTCTATGGTTAAAAAAAATATGCTTGGGTATCTAGACCACAACCTACTTTGTAGTTCACCAGATGAATTAAATATGTCCTGTCTTCTAGGAGACCCTAGGAATATACATGATCACTCAGTACTTTATGCTCTCTTTATACCCTCCACACAATAACTGCCATACTCTCACTTTAGAAACACCGTGCAACTGTTTATAATTACACAGGACAAGGTATGATTTACATAGTAACATTGATGGTAGCTAGGAAATAAATTTAATTTTATTTTTATGCTGATTGGTTTGCTCTTTTAGGCCTTTATCTTTGAAGGACACATGACCTTAACAATAAAAGTGAATTAGGAAAAAAATGAGAAAATAACAAATGTTTTAATTAAAGTCTTTTGCACAGTAGGTTTAGATACAAAAAGAATTTCTTCAAATAATTTCCTAGGTGTCACTCAGAAGCATCCTTGCTGTCTGTAACATAATATGCTGGAGTCCTTTGAATAAAATTATAGAGTAATTTAAAAGGTATATTATGCATTTGCAATTATTATTAGTCATTTAATAGTTTGTAGCATGTTAATGGAGTGAAATTGAGATAAAAGGCAGTCCACATTCAAGAAATATTTACTTCAGAAGTCAATTGAACTCCTTACTCATGTTCTAAGAATAGCCATTGTGATAAGACCTGAAAGGAAAAAATTAGAAAATGGTCAAAAACATGTGTTTTCCAAAAATCTTCCATTCAATGCTCAGTTTATCCCTCAATGAGCAAACAAATACAGCACACAGGCAGACACTACCAAGAATTCAAATCAATTTGAATTCAGTTGATACTATACAGAAGAAATCCAATTTACAGCAACGGGCAGTCACTCGGTAGATTTAATTAAATCACTCATGTCTGGCCACAGCTGATTTTTTACCCATAAAATATACCTCCCACTTGAACAGGTCACATCAGCTATAACAGCAGACAAGGCATTTGAAAGTGTCAGTAAAGCCAGTCAACTTCATCAAGAAAAATATGGCAAGCCTATTTGGATCCTACAGCCACAAAGAGAAAAATAGTATTCCTGTTTGGCTTGTCTCTTCCGTAGAGACTTTATGCATAAAACCATAAAAAATGTAATAATCTAAGAATAGGCTCAGTCATAAATGAGTTGTTAGGAAAAAGTAAGTGATCAAGCCCAGAGAAGGAGACTAATTGTGTGGGACTGAGGCAGTCAGAAAAATGTTCCAAAAGGTAAAGAATAAGCCCCCAAAAGATGTATCAACAGGACACTGAACAATGGGATAGGCAGGCATCTCAGATGAGGGAGGGGACTCCAGATGAGCTTTTCGGATCAATAAATAATATACCCAGCTCTCATAACTTTAGGTAGCAAAGCAGCTAGAAAACATCAACCCGGAGAGGTCTCAGAGTGTGGGGAGTCTTGAATGGCAAACTATGGAGTTAAACTTCATCCTGTGAACTATGGAGTTTGTGAGTAGGTAAAACCAAAACAGAACGGAAATCAATCTGACAACCATGTAATGGATGGTTGAAGGGGAAAAGAATGAGAAAAGGAATAGAAAGAGAAGGGACATAGAAGATAGGGGAATAATTTAGAAGACAATCTTGAAATTTAAAATAAGAGCAAGCAAAGAACTACTGAGAGATAATACTGACAAGAGCTGGCATCTCAGAAGAGGTAAAGGAAACTGTGAGGAAAGTCAGTCATGGCCAGAACTCTAACCCTTAACACATGGTAGATATAGAATAAATGTTTGTTCCTCTGAACTAACTGCCAGTAAGATTTCAAGCAAGATGACTGAATAGGAAACAAGGGAATTGTTTAAAGAAACAGTTCACAGTAGGAAACAAGGCAGCCTTTCTCAACTTTCTCATGGCAAGTATGTTTTCATGTGTTTCTAAGTGTTTCCCCAGGCACAGTCCTTCGAGGTAGAAATGCTGGAACATGTGTATGTGTTTTACCATGTATACCAGTGTAAGTCAACAAAAGGAATACAATGGAAAAATCAAACTACTACCCCTAATACACACATGAGACCACTGCTACCACCTCCAAGGCATAAAAATTACTTACACGTATGCCCCAAATGTATCTTGGGAAGGCTTACCTAGGATATAAGCAGCCACTAGTTTCTGATTCACACTTAAGTGGAGGTAGAGAGGCACCAGCGATTCCACGTCCCCCAGCGTAGGAAGCATGAGTGCTGCAATGCACACCACTCCCAGGAAGACCGTTAGTAAACTGGGTCCTGAGGAGACAGCTCTGTTTTCTGTAAAAAGACAAAAGTCCCTGAGTTGGTTTCCAAAAACAATCTGAGACGAAAGATCACTCATGAATACCGTTCAGCACTGACCAGGATTCTGATTTTGTCTGAAATCTCTGACTTCTTCCTCATCATTTCCAGTCCATAGGGACTGATTAGCTGGACTCATCTGGAAGCCCATAAGTTCACTCTCTGAGTCATTACAGGATAGAAAATTGAAAAGGCATTGTGAGGTGTCCAGTTCTACTAAAAGAACAGTAGCAGCTAGTCCCCTCCCCCCACCTCTGGAACCAGTAGAAAGTGCTCAAACATGTATCATCTGTGTGTATATTTATAGACTATGCACTAGTACACTTAACATAAAACATGCAACAGAATTTCCAAAGAATGGGTAAACACAGAAAGAAATGCTCCTTTCTTCCTGTACTCCAGTGGAAAGCACTGGAATTCCACTACCTCTGAGATCGTCTCAGGTAGGTCTTCAGACAGGTTGGTTCTGAATAACAACAGAATCCTGCTACCATTTTTGAAATCATTAAGCCACCCAAAATCATTAAGTACTGCTTGAGTGTGATAAAAGCTGCCTATGGAAACTCTTACCCTCTACTCTACCCCAATTGATAGCAAAGTAGCAGAAGAAAGAATACCTGACAAATATACTCAATAAAACAAACCAGTCACAAGAGAACAAATAATGCCTGATACTACTTATGTGAGGTATTTGAAACAGTTGTTCATAGAAGCAGAGAGGATGGTGGTTGCCAGGACTGCTCATCAATGATGGGTATAAATTCTCACTAATGCAAGATGAGTGAATTCTAGAAATCTGCTGTACAACTATCTACAGTTAACACTGCTGCGCAGTACACTGGAAATTTTATGGAAAGAGTCTTAAGTGTTCTTACCACAGTAAAATAAAATTTAAAAAACATCTGGTGTCAGACCTGCTGTTCTACAGTTTTGGCTGTATTTGTACACTAGCCATACTCATATTTTTAAGAAACCCAGTAACAGTAATTTCTGATACATGGCTTTTCCCACTACCCTTCCTTTCATTAAAAGGAATAGCCAACAAAAACACAATCTTTGTGTTTTATTAATGAAATAACACTGTTCATTTTATAATTAAATGCAGTTTTTCTAAATTCTTAATACATAGCTGTTGTGTGAATTTTAACTGAGTCTCCCAAAGTCAGATAGGTGAAAACAAATTTGAACGCTATAATTATTGCTTGAGATGGAACAACAGCATAAATACCTTAAAACAAGTCTTGTTTTAGTTAACAAATGAAGTTCCTTTATATTGACTGCAAAAATAAGATTTAAAAGAAAACATTTATGACAACTACACTGTCACTGCATACCCACAATAAAGACAATTTCAAGGAATTTTTAGATTTAAGAATTCTAAAAATATTTGCATACATGTTTGAAATTTTTTCAAAATGGGAATAGCTTTTTATTATATGACAGGATTATTGTAAAAATTTTATAGACACAGGAAACAGATTCCTATATTCCATCTTCCTGGAGATTACACTGTCAACAGCTTAGTATAGATCCTTTCAGATTTTATAAATGACCATTTCAACATGTAAAAACTTTTACATAAATGAGATCATATTATACATGCTTTCTATAACTTTCCCCCTTCATTTGGAAATATATTTGAACCATACTCTATGTCAATATTTAACTACCATGCTATCAGATCCTTGTAAATGCCTGCCTGGCATCCATCTTATGAATATTCATTATTTAATCAATCCCCAATTGATGGTCTTTTAGGTCATTTTCAATTTTTTATTATAAACAATAATAAAGAACGTAATTTTCTTAAGCCAGAGGGCACTGACTCAAACACTGCATAGACATAACAGTTTATTCGTAATGTAATTAAGATAAACCCATTAAGATTCAGCTGCACCTTTTAAAAACATCTTTTTAATAACCTGGGCTTTGGTATTTTGTGAAAGTATGCTATGTTAGTTCCTTTTAAATTCTGTTAAGGGGGGAGGAAGATGTGTGTGTGTGTGTATGTGTATTTGTATTCATGCACACAAAACAAGGCCTGGAAAGAAACATGAAGCACTTTAGAAACAGAAAGAGGGATTATAGGTGCATTTTTCTCTTTTGTATTTGTTACTGCTATATAGTATATATATGGTATACATATGTCTTTCATATGATGAACTTAAATTTTTACAGCTTTTCAATACATTTTAAAATCTGAGTCTCTCATGAGCTAGTCTTCACCCATTTTCCATCACATTACATCACTTCCCAACATTGTTGCACATGTAATATGTCTAATAAACATTTTAAAAGATCTGCATAAACAGTAGCATTTCAAAACCTCCCAGAAAACAATCTCAACTTAACTTTTTCATTCAGAGAAAATGATAACGCTTACAATTCTACATACTGGAAACATGCATAATTTACTGTTAACTCAATAGACAAGAGAACTTAAAAATGACACCTTTGTCAACCTAGACTAAATCAGTCCCCAAGAAAAAAACTTGACTCAATTTCCAGTCATACTCAAAACACTGGGGCAGCTACCCACTGGGGCATGCTGACAGCCCTGAGTATAGGGCTCTGTAGTGTGGTATTGCTCTTGCTCTGGATACTACCAAAGCCCTGGGAACCTTGTGAGCCATGGAAAACCAATCCAACAGATCCTTAGATGAAAAGTCCAGTCTTCCTAGTGCAGCCTCCACCCATTTTCTGTGTATCTCCTTTGCTGAGGCTGCCAGAACACAGTGGGGAGCAAGACAAGTGAGGTGCCTGCAGCTATATGGGGCTGCTGCCATGGACACCTCAGAGAGTGTTTTTTTTTCTTTTTTTTCAAAACAGACCACGCATTCATTCATCTTCCTACTCCAATTTCACAATTAGAAGAATTCTCTAATACATGCCAGATACCAAGGTTCATTATAACAGTCAGAGTAAAATGCTCAATATACATTGAAATTACTTAGTTTTTTGGGGTGATTTTCACGTAAATTTAAAAATAAAAGGAGATAGTAAATATAAATATAGCTATAACTAAAACTTTTAACCCTTATTATCCTTGGCCATGAAAGACAAAGATGAACTCCCAATGACCATTTCACTTTAAATTATGGATTTAACATTTAAAAAACCCACAAATATATAAGCACAATTACACAAATATATGGCCTTTCTCATTCTAGAGTAGACATTATAAAAGGGGACTCTTGTATTTAATAAATATTAACAGTCAACGTCACAATATTGATCGGACATCAAAGTGACATTTTATAGAGGTTTTCTTTCAGTTTCAAAAGATGAGAAGCTGGTCATGTTGATTCACAGCTGCTGCTGATAAGAAACTATCCACTAGCCACTGCCTAGTCCCCTAGTCTCAGTATCAGCAGAGAATCTGGGTACTCCCTCTATGGTGGGAGAAGACACTCAGTAAATCAAAGAGGAATGACTCCCTATCTTGTCAAAATAAACATTTTAAGATGAACAATCTGATAGGGACCTATGAATTAATGTCATGACAAGAAGATTTATTTTAATCACTCATATAATGTTTTCATTTCAAGGACAGCTGCAATCATATTCATATATCACTATCAAAAAGTTTCCATGTTTTCCTATGGAAATTTTATCTTCTTTCTTTTCTAATAGGGCTGGATAGAGATAATGAGAAGTTAAGAGGGAGGGGGAATGACATCCAAAGAGTCGAATATGAGGATAGTGTCAATGTTGAAAGAATATATCATAACACTTCTGAATATCTAAGCTGGAAGGAAATGAGGAATGGAGAGGGATTCAATTAATAGCCCACAGGGGATATTATAATCTACTTAGTTTAATTAACTTCAACTTTAATGAGATTTCTTTTCAAAATAATATGAACAGTGCACCGAGCTTGGCCTAGTGCCAAACACAATCTCTCTTCTTCTTCGAACTAATTAAATGAGAAAGGATATAGGAAAGTCACAGAAACAAAAGTCTATAATCACTAAATTGTGGTAGTATTAGAAAGTGTGTGCCTACATCCTCAGGTTTTAGAGATTTCAAAGGCTATGGCAACATCTGCCCTCTCCCTGCAGCCTCCACTATAATGGAGGTATTCTTAAAATCCAGCTCTAGGCCTCTTACTGATGTTAGGTACCTGACCCCTTTGGAAGTGGCTGATTAGGTTTAAAACGGTAGCTTATTTTTGTGGTAATTGTTCTTAGCACCCTGGCTATTTCAATAAAGCTAGAAACTGTAAGACCCCAAAAGGACTTAGAGAACAAGTCAAGACTACCTGGTTGAAAAGACTGCTCAAAGAATACACTTTCAGTTAAATGTTCTTTGATTCTTTTCTCCTCTTCTTCCTTTTGCTGTTCTTTTGCAGATGGGTGAAGAGTAGCCACAACCTCTTTCCTTCCTAAAGCTTTCCGCTGGCTTTGCTCGGAAACCTGCAGACGGAATTTGTCTATCACACCATAGTGACAGGCTCGTACATCTCTGTGGCGAATCACGCTGCAATGTCAAGAAACAGGCTGTTGAGGTTGAGGGGGATCTGGCAAACAGAATTCATCAACAGACTTCATATAGGAAAACAGTTTTAGTTAAATGTAAACAAAAACTCAGATACAGAAGTTTGCTAATACTTCTAACAAACAAACCTTACAGTATATCCCCAGGAGAAATGAGGAATTCCAAAATGCTTTTGAAAATGCATACTCTAAAACATTGAATAAAAGTCTTACATAGAAGAAAAGTGGGTAAAAGAATATTGCTTTTAGCAAAGACATTTTTCCCTTTAGCAAGATTTACTAACTAGGATATATAAAATTGTTTCTTCCCCACAAAAGTTTCTTTAATTTCTATTGCTATTTCTTTACTGCTTAAATAACAAACTTCACCCAACACTTAAAATTAAAGTCCATACATGTGGGTAAAAATAAGCAATAGAATAAATAATTCAGTATAACCAATGCAATGGCAGAGAAACAATACACTTTTGTCTTTCTCTGAAGAGTACAAAACACTGTCATTTTTATTAGCTATCTGCAATTCCATTTTACACTGTTCTTAGTAAAGAACACAAAAACAATTAGGTCAAATGTAACACATTTGTTTGGCAAGAGACTAGATGTCTTTGGACTAGTCCTTGCTTACTGTATACTAAATGAAAACTCAAAAGAAATATGCTAAAACACATTCTCAAAGATACATCATTTTATGGCTTTGAGATGACCGATAGTACCAAAACAAAAGACTTCTGGTTCTCATTGTCCCAGAAGATTGAAACAAATACAGTTTACTTTGTAGCTTAAATTAAGCTCTGGTGAATAGATCCATCTGGTCACCACTAGTTCTAAAGTGAAAATTAAATACGAACAGCTTGAACAATCATTTCACTTTAAGACAAAATTATCTGGAAGAGCTCAGATAACCTTTTACAAATGAGTAGTTACACATTTACTTCCTGTTTGTATAGATTAACTTCCAGGCTTAGTAGTTGAATCATTTCAGATAAACTCATATTACCATTGTTCACAAATGTTACTATATTAGCAGGATGTTCTGAAGCAAGCTAAATTCCCTATGGTTGCTAGAGAAATGTAAAGGAGTAAGTTAGAACTTTACCTTCGCAAATATCCCTGCTATGACTAAAAGCACAACAATGAGGAAACTATACTACGTGTCAGTTCCAAAGTAATGAAATAATATTAAGTATCTGGTCAACCTGTTTAGAGTGTCTCAGAAATGTTGTAGAAAGAATTTTGACAAACTTTTGGCAAAATTCAAACTATAATAAAGGTCTACATGGGAACAACTTCAAGAAAAGATTTTGTTCAGTTTAAACACAAAAATACTAACACACTTAAAACTTGTTACCAGGAAGTGGTTTTGACTTACATATCCACACAACACTGAGGCTTTACTGCACCTGCAGCATCAACGACAGCATACTTATTTGGAGTAGTACACAAAACTGAAAGAAAAAGTCACAATGGCCATTAGTGTCTTTTTACAAAAGTTAATTTCTACAAGTAAAAAAATAGTAAGAACTAGTTAAAATCCATATAAAGACCTAGGAGACTCACCTTTGAACTTTAAGGCAAACTCATAGGGATTATACAGAGTCAACACTTGTTTATGTGTCGACTGGTCATCGGCATAAAATATTAGTTCCGTGGGAAATACAAAAACAGGAAGATTTCCTTCCACTAACTCTGGCTGTCTTTTTTGTTGATGCATTGGCACTGAATCCCCCTTGCTGTGGCTTCTGTTTTTACAGTCTCAAATCTATTTTGGACTTTTCTTAAAGTCAGTTAAAAGCTCCAAAGCATTTTGGCAATCTAGAAAGAGAAGAAAAGAGAAAACTGATACCTGTTTTGATAAGCTCTATCCCTCCACAAACGCATATCCCCCAAAACATTTCAACATGCCTTTTGATTTTTTCCCCTCCAGGTTTACTTACATAGCTTTTTCCAAATGATGCAAAGAAATTACACATTCTTTTCACATTCCAGACTCCAACCCATAAGTTACATAAATACTTGAATAAGAAGGTAAAGATTTTTTTCCATATCAAATTAATCATCCCCTTTTAAGAGGTGGAACCAAAGGAACATCACTCTTTTGAAACCGAATTTTTTAAGTGGAATTAAGTATTTCACAACTTATTTTACACAAGCCAATCAGAAGTCTTTAAGACTAAACAGCAGAAAACAAAATAAGTTGCCACGGTTTATGAGAGAAAAACAACAGAATGACTTTTATATTCTTCCAACAGTGAGTTATAATAGTTACTGCCTCTGGCAACATGGGTAGGAGAGTCCTTTTAATCTTTTTTCCTACCAAAACTCAAAGTAAAAATGTCTTGAAAAGCAGCTGAATATCCAAACTGACAGCAGTCTTTGGCATTTTCTACGAAAATTCAAAAGCCATGAATAGGCTCTGGCATCCCAGTGGCACACTGCCTCCCCTCCTTTTTCAAGTACCCAGGCTTTGTGACAACTCTTTTCTTCTAACTTGAGAGACCTTTCTGGATTCCTTCTGGGGTTCTTGAATATGGTCCAGATAGTTGTAGCTGGCAGAAGTTTGACTGCCTGGTAAGTGTGTTTATTTCCCAATCTAATTTTAATCAACACCACTCTTATTTAGTTAGCACCCTAAGTGTGGCTTTTAAAAATAAAACGCAAAAGTTAAAACGCAAAAGTTAAACCATACCATCACAGAAAATGTCTGATTTTCACCCCTGTAGATCACACCTTTAAAATAGACCATAAACCGTTGTAATGCTTTGCACTAGAGTTCTCATACATTCAAAGTGAAATGTAACAAATTATTAAACTGCTTGGTTTTATCAGCTATAGAGCTTATGTCCTTTGATTCTGATTGAAGTCTTTCCAACTTTTATCAAATAGGATACTGTACAAGCATAGATGCAAATTTTTATGATTTACTTTCAGCTGAATGCCTTCTATAGATGAGGAATTATGTCAGGAGCTACACAAGCTACAAAGATCAAGTATGCACAGAACTTGCCCTCAACAGATTCAAGTGTAAAGGATGGGACAAAATATTTAAGCTACCTCTATTCTAATGCATGCTGTTGTATACAAAATGTTATGGAATTAGAGGACTACATGAGTAGCTCTACCTGAAAAAGAAGCCAGGAGCTGACATTTGAGGTAGTCCTTAAAGAAAAGTGGAGATACTTCTGTGTTGGAGGAGGGGCAGATAGGGAAGGCTTGTGGAACTACAGAGAGGCATAAGCAGACTCAAAAACAAGGAGGTAAGGTGAAGCTTGGGGAGATAGTAATCCACAGGCAACTCCCATCATTATTTCCCCTTGTACCTCAAAAGGAAATTTGGGGGGAAACTCCCTCTTGCCCTCTTTGGATATCTTGACAGGCCTAATAAAAGCTGACATGAGAGCTCAATAAGAGAACACATTTTAATTATGTGCACATAGAGGCCCATAGACTGAACTGAGTTTTTCGTTATACCAGTAAGATTATAGACTTTTTTTTTTAAAGGGGTAATAATTCTGGGAGAAGATGTATCCAAAAAAAACCTGAAATGTTAAAAAAGGAATTTGAAAGTATCTACATATGCATTGAAAACAGACCTTTGCAAATGCTAGTCAGGGGTGATAAGTCTGTCTCTCACCTCCAGGACTTCTACAGAGAACATTTATTTCCTGTTTTTAGGGAGGTTGATAATTAAGTAAAACATCATTCTTGGATCTTGTCTCTTAATTTCTTTCAGTTCAAAATAATCAGCATGCCACTTTGGCAGGAGTGGGGCAACCTATCCTTGGTCCCAAGAGTGGCCACATCCTTTCTATTTGTAGCAAGCATGTAGCTCCTACTGTTGGGTTTATTTTCTTCTTTCACCATGTCAAAGGGCCTATTAGTAACATTCTTCAACATTCCTATAATTTGTAATTGGTTACAAAGTTTTCATTAATGATATAGGATAATAGACAAAAAGTTCTTAGAATTCATGATAGGCCAGCAAGGCTCTAAGTATTCATTGTTGTCACTTATTTAATTAGAAAGAGAACAGACAAAAAATGTCAACTGGTCTCCTGTCTTCTGGATCAGTATTCTTTCCTCTATACCAAACTGTCCATTTCAATAAAAAAAACTAAGATTATTCTGAAAAACATCTGATCAAATAATCCCAACTTTGAATTTGTGCTCTGAATTTCTTTCACTAAGAGCTATCCACATTTCTTTTTGGACAGTGTGTACTCAGAAGTTTGTTATATATATTTTTTCAATAGGAAATAAGCTCTATGCTTACTTTTTTTGGAAACTTGGCTATTGGAGGATATCCAAACTCTGACATCCCTAAACAGCATTTACCATCTCAATGTAAAACTCTGTTAGGATGAGAATTTAGGTCTGACAAAGATGGCATTTCTGATTTGTGGAAGACAGATCAGCCAATAAATGTTAGTAAAACCAAGTATCAATCTAGGCGGAAAAAGCCAAATTTATCTTTCACTTCTTTAAAGGTAAATTTCAAATGTATCAAAACTTCAAATGTTAAAAAATAATTAAAACCACAAAAGCATTAGAAACTGTGGGAAATTTTAAAAATAATCCTAGGATTTCTAACAATTAGCTCATGGCTACATAGCATGTATGGCCAGAAAATATTGATAAATTCAACTATTTAAAGACTTTTTAGTTCTGTGTGACCAAAACCCCCACAATTTTATAAGCCAAAAAACCATTTTCAATTTATATCCATTTTCCCTACTCTTTTATAGAGAACTTTACAAACTATTAAGAGAAAGATAACTCAATATAAAATACACTTGTCAATTGTTAATGATGTACAACTGAAACCCATATAATGTTATAATGCAATGTTACTTCAATAAAATACTCACACAGTTACTATTTTTTTAAAAAGAGTAAATGCTCTAATGGTTATAGAAAGGACAAATTGCTCTTAAACTTACAAAGTTTGTGTAACCTCACTCACAAGAGAAATACAAAATTAGCTATACTGAAATACATTTTTTAACCTGTCAGATTGACCAAAGCCAACGTGTACATGCATATCGTGAGTACACAATCATTCACATTCTTACACTGCTGGTGTGGATATGAATTAGCATGTTCACAAGATCTGCCCAAATTATACACACAGACCCTCTGCTCTTAAGATTCTACAACTAGAAATTCATCTGGTATAAATATTACCCTCATGAAATCATGTATGAAAAAGGTTTCCTTTGCAGTACTAAGAATTAGATAAAATAATTTCTGTGAAACACGTGGACTAGAGCTTGGCGCTGATGAGAACTGGTGGGTGTTATCAAAAGATTGAAAAACAGTCCAAGTGTCCATTAATAAGGTATTCATTAAACAATGTATGATAGAGCCATTCACTGGGGTACCAGTTATCTCTCGAGAAGAAAGAGGAATCTCTTCATGTCATCTGGATATGAGCTAAGCTTCAAGTGCAGTGTTAAGTGAGAAAAGCAAGGTGAATGCCAAGTGAAAAGTGTGCTACCATTTGTGTGATAAATGGAAATTAAGGGCTATGTAAACTTATTTTCTTGGCTATGGGTAAAATATCTCTGGAAGGATAGGCAGGGCTCATCCTGGTACAACAACCCAAGTGACTGTGGAAAGGGATGGAAGATTGTTTTCTTTGAATACCGTTTAATATCTTGAATTCTGAACCCTATGGATACCTACCCCAAAGTAAAAACAAACAAACAAAAACCTTCAAATTACACAACTCTACTAGGTCCTCATTTGAGAAAGGTGTCAGTTTTGAAACACAGGAAGGAATTTAGAAACAATATGTGAAAAATCTGTTAACTGGATTTTCCAATGTAAGATCCTTTAATAACATTGAAAACCTGAAGCTGTGTTAAACAGAACAATTTCAATGACTTAAGATATTTTACATCCAACGAATTCATGAGAATAAGAAAAACAAAGTTTTGTTTAACATGACATGCAAACCTAAGAAATGTAAAAATTTTTGTTAAAAGGAGTGAGAAAATGTTTAAATATGGCTATGAAGTCGCAGACACATAGAACAAGTGCTAAGCTCTAGATTCCAACTTTAAGGAGAAATTAGCCAACACAGGTCAGTGTAGAAATTTTACACTGAAATTAGCTTTTAATAATAGCTTAGTAGAAATTCTTTTTCATTTTGCAGCTTTCTCTTTATGAGTTGTGCATGTTTACTGGAATGAAAACATTTCCCCATGAATCCTGAATAGGCTATCTACCCCCTGGTCACCTTGAAAGAAGTGTTTAATCATTTTTGAGCAGTTTATTATTTCTTTTCATATCCCTGTTTCTATTTAGCACTTATCTTGGCTAAGATGTAAGTTGCCTCCTAAACTCCAACCAATAGAAATTAGGGAGGAATTAGCACCAAGTGTCCAGAGCAAATTTAGAGACTCTGCCAACAAACATAATGAAGTGTAATGCCTGCTTTTAATTGATAGCTTTCCAGAGACTAATGCTTTCTCTTTGCTACAGTCCATATTGCAAAATGACAAAGTGTAAAAATTCTGAGGAGAGATTATATATACTAAGCCGGTAAAACCTTACTGCAAATCAGTTTACAAAGTTGCTTTCCAAAAGTCAAGCACAAAGTCGAAGAATGTTAGCACCCAACCCTTCTCATTTTACTGGTGAGGAAAGCTGGCCCAGGGTAGAGAAAGGACTTATCCCCTCCCTGGTCTCTAGACTCATACTTCCCTAGAGAATCATTTCCTCTATCTTAATTCAAGACACCTGCTTCCCTGATGGTCTCCATCCATATCTCTAGAAATTTTCCTGCTTTCCAGAAGAGTTTTCAAAGGATCATCCCAAATTCAAGACGTGATGTATCCGTATCCTCCATTTTATAAGGGAAAATCAAGACAATTTCACTTACTAAGCTACCCACATTTCTTTCCTGATTATGACCGAGTAGCCAGGCTGTCAGTAACGCTTCATTAGGGCATTAATAATTCAGGTTTGTTTTATTCTTTCTCTCTGGACTCATTCTTCAAATCCTAGTTGAAACCACCCCCCACCCCAACCTGGCTTTCTCTACTACTCTGATGTACATGGATGCCACTGACTATATTATATGACCATATCAATTGCATATTTTGACACTTGCTTTGTGGGGATTGTTTATGACTCCCCAGATTTCAGGCATAATGCCAAATTGTTTTTTCTAAAGGTGTGCGTATGTGTGTTAAACCCTTCACAGACCCAAATTCAGTGTCAGCCACTTAGTAGAGACTGATTATCAGTTAACCTACAAGTGTCTGCTGATAACTGTCTCCTCCATCGAGGAACATTCCCCCTTCCCCACAACTGCACATTTTGTCCATAGCATACGTGCAAAAGATCCCAATCAGAGGAACAGTTAATCTTAGATGGCTGCTGGCCATGGGTTGAGGTAAGAGAACAGAGACAATCAACCCTCTGGCTGCCTCTCATCCCTCCCTACTTCCTTCTCCTCCCCCTCCCCCATTTCCCTTTCATTCTTCCTGGCTCCTCAGTGCCCAGCTGCACCATTGCCATTGCCATCCGTATTTAGAAATCCAAGGTTCCAACAAACCCCAACCAAAATACCCCAATCTCAGGGAGATTGTAAACTCGGAAAGGAAAGGCTGCCTGTGTCCAGGAAAGGCTGCCTTGTCTTTTTCTTGTATCAAAGGCATAAGTGGGAAATGAAATTTGAAAGGAAACCTAATGTGTGTACACCACCTTGTGACCAGTTTGCAAATTACTCTCCCACAATAACAAAAAAAAAAAAGCATAAACACGGCCAGAGGAAAGATAAGGCTCTGAGATTAAGAGGGGACATTTTAATATCTTTTGCTACCATAGATTCAAAACTTGGAGACTTTTAAAGAGCACAGAAACCACTTTAAAAGTGTACTGTCATTTCCCTTCCCACCTTTTTTTTTTGGTGGGGGGGGGGGAAGAGAAGGATTGCAAGAAAAGGTAAATGAAGAGGCTCTAAGGTTTGAAAACAGACACGGACTCCTCCAGAAACTCAAGACCCATCTTCACGGCTTCTGCTACCTGTCCCTGACTGTTTTATTCTGATTATGGCTCCCAGCTCCACCTCCTGCTCCATTTGATCTGGCACAGAGCTATCTCTTCCCTCCATATTCAGCAGTCCTTGCCAATGGCGAAATACTGAGTAACTAGTTAAGTGCAATATGTACTTTTGCTTTATTCTCATACTATGAAAACCTGTCTTTCCTTTCCAGTTCATAAACTCAGTGCTCTTCCTCTTTATATTTCTAGCACTATTAGGATTTTTAATGGCTGGTATGTTCCTCAGGTCACAAGCAATTTTAGTGTTCACCGCTATACTTTTAAATGTTTCATTGCTCAACATGAGGTAATCTGGTTTTATACATCTTCTATGTTTTTTTTTGGGGGGGTATAATTCATATCTAATGGGAGTGACCACTATCAATGATAAGTAGTGACAGGTTATTATACAATCAAGATGTAAAATTGCAAAATTAAAACACCATTTCTAAGTCCTCTAAAGTCAGTTTAGCAGGAAAAATAGATACACTAGTAATTAGGATGTGATGTGTCCAGTGTTTAAAAGCTGACACAATATGCTGTGGAAGCATGAAGAAACTGACATTTTGCCTTAAATAGGAATTGCAGTACCAGGGGGTCAATTTCAGGAAGAATGTGTATAGAGGCATGAAAGGGCCTATTAAAATGAGCTTTGGTACTGCAAATGACTGGAAAAGAGCATGTATGAGGGAGTGGCAAGAGATAAGGCCAGAAAGGTAAGCAGAAGGCAGATGGTAAAAGATGTTATAAGCCAGCTTTGGGGGTTTAGGCTTGATTCTGGATGTCACTGTTTCTCAAACTCTAGTGCCCCACCACCAGCAGCAGCAGCAGTTTCATCTGGGGACTTGCTAGAAGTGCAAATTCTTGGGTCCCACCCTTGACCTACTGAATCAAATTCTGGGGTGGGGATCCACCCATCTGTTTTAATATGCCCTCCGGATGATTCTGATACAGTCTTCTTTGAGAACCATGGCTACAGGTGATGGGAACTCTCAATGACTTTAAACATGGAACTGAGTTGAATAAACCTGAAGTGGGAAACTGGTTGTCAATGATAATTTAAAAAAATAACTGTGGCAGAGAGATGATGAAGGCCTTAGACTTGGTAAGAATGAAGAAGAAACAGATTTTAGAGATGCTTTAATAGGTGGCCCAAGTTTAATCAGGTGACTGGGTCATATTCATTGATACAAAGGTATGGCTGATATGGTTTCTATGTAACAAATCTATGATGATGTCAAATATATCAACTGCTAGTGTTCTAAGGAAAAAAAGTGGTCCATGTAGACCCTAGAAAAAGAGGCAGTTCAAGAGCAATTTCTACGTGTTCCCATAATGTCAAGAGCAAAGAGTACCCTGGCTTGTACACAAGTCCTCTGGTCTGCTTGGCAGTCCTTCCTCTCACAGTAAATTAGTAAACTGGCATTCATATTAACATAAAAATCAATCCCTGAAACTGAGTATTTTGGATGTACTAGGAAAGTTACATTTCAAACCCAGAAAAGCTGGAAAAAATAAAGAACACTGACTCTGGTGACTCTGATGTAATCAAGGCAAGCCAAGGTGAGACCCTGCTAAAACCTTTTTCTTCTAACTTCATCACAGACCACAGAGTCCACTTGACTCAGGAAGAAGCTGGTATGAGCGAAAGAATCAGACTTTGTACTATGACCTCAAGGTCAAGAAAGTCAGGGGGAACCGTTATTTCTAACCTGAGAGGCAGGATTCAGCTAAGATAGTCTTCAATTTCCTGAAGGAGAAAGAGGCTCAACCTACCCGCTAATTTAATGAGAATTTTGAAGAATGTGGCTGCTACTCTGGATACCTCGTGTTACTTATTGCATATGCTTTAGTTGATACCTGTGTCTCTATCTGAACAGCATTTTGTTCAATCGTTCCCAATTAAAAATTGCACTATTTTCTGGAATTTGAGTGTTGGAGATTAAAACAAAAATTTTCATATTATAGATGAGGAAATGGAGAGCCTCGAAAGTAAATCACTTGATCTATGCATTATACAGCAAGATTTTCCTACATGCTAGGAGGTGGCAAAACAAGATACCCAGTAATCCTGACAATCTGCTCCTGTGTTAAATTTTAGGCAAGTTCTAAAATTCCTCTTCCATCTTAACCTTTTTAAAAACAGAAATAAGAGTAGCAAATGACTCACTTTATTGGGCTACTAGAGGATGGGAAGCTTTTTTTGCAGTTTCTTGTTTTATGTTTTCAGAAATTGAAGTTAAATGTAAAAGCTCCATAAAATAATTTTTAAAAAAAGTTAACTAAAAATTCAGGGAAAGAAAATACCCATAAGCAATTAAAGGGAAGAGACAGGCATTATTTTATAAGCTATAGGGATAACTTTATTCTGAGTATTGTCCATTACACTAAACTATATGTAAAGATAATCTATCACAACTACCCTCACAGATTTGAAAATATACCTGTTTCCAAATATTCTGATATTTGGGCAAACTTCTAATTCTGAGAATTCCAGAAATACTTTATAAACAATATTAATCTCGCATGTTGTTTGGGTATGCAGATGTGAACAAGTTGAAGGCACATTTGGTCCTGTTGCTCATTTTTCAAATTTAACACTGCTTTCTAGTAAATATTCGTGTAATCTAAAAGTTTTTCTCTACTCCCCATTCAATATCCTGCATATAGTATTTTATAGGCAGAGAGGCTTCCCAGCACTTAAAAGAAACGTTAACAAGATTTATCAGGAAGCATGTATTTCATTCCAGATGTACCCTGCCTGGAAAAATAGACTGCACCTTCTGTCTGTAATTCATATTAAGGACGCCATGCATTCCAAAGAACATAAACTGCCTTTCTGGCAAGATCCAAAAGACTCAGTTTTTTTCAGGTTTGCGTCCTTCCCTTATTTTCCTCAAAGGTCAAAAATCCAAGACCGTTTCCAATTAACATTTGCCCAATCACTCCCCGACGTGAGATCTCTTCAATTCTCCTTACTGGGGCATAATGCTCCCTCAGGCCGGAGACGACAGATTTCAGGTACCTTGCCCAACTGGGAAACTACACTTCAGGATTAAGGGCCGGAGGATTGGGGAGGGAGTAGAAAAAGTCCTCGGACTTCCAGCTCCACCTGATTGGGGCCCAGCATTTCCAGCTCTCGTCCCCAACGCCGGCGGCTCCATGTGAAACCGGTCATGTGAGCCTGTTTACAGCCGAGCAGCTGGTGCAACCATTAGAATCCGCGCGGAGGTCCAGGAAGGGGAAAGGATACGACTATTATTCCCCCCTCCGCATTGTTTCAAGAAGGTGTCCCCTAACTCCTCCGCCTCCCCAACCCACTTTCATCTCCCTCCACCATCCCAGGACGCCTGGCTCCAGCCACGCGCATTCCCTTCCCGGGGCTCGCTGGGGGCACCCGCTAGGCTGGAGGAAGGGCGAGGACGGTGTCACCTCTAACAGGCTGTCAGCCTCCCTCCCCCAGCCCTTGGCCACCTCCGCCAAAGAGTTGTCCCTGGAGTCGCATCCCCGAGGCAACCGAACTCCGCGGAGCAGGCACCAGGCGGATCCTAGAAGCCGCCTCCGCCCGGGTAGGAGTGCGACTCTGTCGGGCGGGCCGGACCCCGGGGCCGAGCTCGGCGGGCGGGCGGTGGGGCCGTGGCGATCAGAGATGGGGCAGAAAGGACCCGATCGCTTCCTCCCCCCCTCCCACCCGCTTCCCAGCGCCGCCGAACCCGGCTGTCAGTCACCGAACCGAGCTGCCGGTTTGGGTCTGGCTCGCTCTTTGCATGGGGTCTTTCGGCAACTTCCATGTTTTCCCGAAGTCTAAGGAAGTGGGTGACGGGACGGTGGGGAACTCTCACCTCGGCCACATCGGCTCCTTGGAAAGCAGCTGCGACTGCAACTCGGGTCCTTTGTCAGCGTCTCTAAGCTGCACTGCCTGCTGGGATACCGGCGGACTCAAAAGCCACCTCTCTCCGCCCTGGAGGATGAGCTGTGGTTGCGGGTGGGTGGAAGAAGAGGCGGGCCCGGGGTGGGGCCTCTTCTGGGGGCGGGGCTTCCTTTTTGCCACCTGGCCTCTCGGGTTTCTTAGCGCTTCTAACTTCCTTCTCCGTCTCTGATCTGCAGACCTCCATCACCCCCGTCTCCCCTCCTGCCGCCCCTTGCAGTGGCCATCCCTCTTTGCAGTACTTTGGCTAGCCCTCTTAACTCTTCCCTGTCTCCCTCCCCTGCACACATACACACACGTATCCATGTGTGCCCACAGCTAGTAGATTCTACCTCTGAGGTGGGTCATACCACCTCTCTCCTTACTCCATCCTCGGCTACAGACTTTTTAAGGGGCGGGGCGGGGTCCACTTCAGGGGAAGACCGTTTGACTGCAGACTGTTTAGGCCCTATGACATTTTGCTCTCCAGTAACCTCCTAACTGGACTCTTTCCACCTTTGCCTTTGTCTAAACCATCTGCCCAACAGCAACCACAGGGGCCTGTGGAAGAGCTGTATGTGACTGTGTTACCCTTGAAAGGCTTTAAAACCTTTCAGTGTCTCAGCAATACCTATAACCCCTCAACTCGTTATGAGGTCCTCCCTATTCCTTTTCTGGTGCACCCGATACTCTAACCCAATAAACTGCTCAGGCCCGGGACAACTCAAGCAGCACTCACTGCTCCAAATAATCCCCCTTGATCAAGAATGCACTTTCAGTAACTTACCATAGCTCCCTGGAGTATTAAAGTTAGAATGTGCAAGATTAAATTTTAATAACTGCATGTAAGGACAGTTTGGTAGACATGTGTGCCACTTGTCAAACACCTTGTGCATTCTAATTGTTTTCCTTCAAAAGAGTAGCATACCAACGTTTTCTTCCTTTTGTTTGTTTTTAATATTTTCTTCTTTGTATCTAGAACGTAGGCCTGTAATAAAAAGACACTGCACAGTGAAAGAAAAAAGATGAAATGTTAATGATGTTCAGAGAGGAAGAGGAAAGTGTAGCAGTCATAGGTGACCTCCCCCAAGTGATGGGCTACCACTAGGCCTCCCCAGGGTTCAGGCTTCTGATGCCTTTGCTCACAGATTCCCTCAGTTTGAGATGCCCTTCTGGCATCAAGATCCAGTGTCAACACCAGTTTCTCCAATAAACTTTCTAGGACCGTCCATGAGAACTATTAACTCCTGCTCCATGTCCATTGAACACTGCTTCATCTGTTTTACAATTCTTCCTGACTTAGCTAATCACTAGTCGTGGATTTGTATTCCCTTCTCTTCCACCTGGACTAACAATTCCCTGAGGCCAACCCATAGTTGCCAACACAATGCTTGATCCACAGAAGACATTGATACAATTGAGTGAAACAAAAATGAAATCCTTCAACTCCACCTTGCACCTTGTCTGAAGCCCCCAGCAAGCCCAGGAAAACTCCTAGACAAGGCCCCATTCAACAACCACCTGCCCTTAGCCAGGACATCTCCATCTTGATTCAGCCACGTGTCATTTTGCAAACACAAACTGGTTAGGCAGCAGAGCATTGCAAAAGGAGCAAAGCTTGTACTTCCCTTGCAGGTCAGACTGGTTTGTGGTACAATATGTGGTTGTGGAAACTGTCACTGGTATAGTTCACACGAGAATCCAATCTAGAAAGATTTCACAGTGTCACAGAAAATATCTGAGTTTCCAGATGCACAAGTTATCTCTTACTTTGGGAAGTTTTGGACTCCTGTTTGTTTCAGCTTACCCTTGGTCTCCACATTCCTCCATTCCTCCAGTACTTGTATACTGTGTTCTACAGTACTCTCTTGCAAAAATGAACATCTTGCATCATTTAATGTGTACTTTTTTCCCTCCAGATGTATTGCAGGCTACATTCTGGCAGTGTGTCTTCATTCTTAAATTGGGAACAAGAATCCTTGACCTACCCATTTTACCAGGCTGTTAAGAGGTTCTGCGGTAACATTATATATATATGCACACACAATATGTGACAGTGTCACTACAGGATATATTTCAATCATAATGTCTTTTATTACTACTTTTTAAACAAGTTTTTACATTCTACACCTGAGCACATGTTTGAGATTCCACATTATGAATAAAGTTTTTATTTCAAATTTCTGGGGATTATAGTTTCCCAGTGTTGCCTGAAGGATCACCTGGAGCCCTTTTAAAAACAAGGTTTTAACTAGAGTCCCAGAACTAGATACCCCAGACTTAGAATAAAAATGTCCAGGTAAGACTCTGCTGTAACAATTCTGACTCATAGGGTTTTGCACCACCAACCAATTCTCTGACACTACTGGGGGCCCTACAGTTCAACTCAGTTGGACACTCTCCCTGCAGATGATGCAGCACCAAAGTATAGTCTCTCTGTCCCCACATAAGCATTCCTGTCTTCTTTATTTACCCTCTAGGCTTAACAAACTTGGTTTCATTACATTCAGAGGCAAAAGCCCATCAGTAGGAAGATAACATTGGAATAGCTCATCTCCAGGTGACAGTGAAAGCAAACAGAGGTCAACCAAAGTCTCCAGACCCGTGTGTCGCAAGAATGGACAGGCTGACTCTTGCCTACTCCCTCATCTGTACCCTTGTGGTTCTAGATAAATAACCCTGGCCTCTGCCCAAGACCAGGATGATTGTCTTTGGGCCCCAAAGGCCAGCTCCCAAGCTCTCAAACTCTTGCATCTTTTTCAGATGCAAGTCTGTTGCTCTCCTCAATTTGTTGGCACATTGAACTACTTTCCTTCTCAAACTGTTTCCTTTTATTGCCCAAAGGAAACCAAGACCTGCCAGTATTCCAGTAACAGGGAGAGCATCAGGTCTCACATGTTAAGGGCTCGGTCCCACAAAACTGCCTTCTACTCCAAATGCCAATCTGAAGTCCAGGTGCTACCTGTTCCCATCACCCCCTCCTTGGATTTAATCAATTTCCTAGAATCTCTCACAGGATTTAGGAAACCAGTTCATTTACCAGATTACCGGTTTACCACAAAAAATACTAAAGGCTAGGAACTAAGAGTCAAAAGAAGAGATACAAAGGGCAAAGTTCCACAAAGGAACTTCTCCCCACATGCAGTCTGGTGCCCAGCATGATGGCACATGGGAGTGTCCCGGTTCACCAATCTGGAAGCTCTCTGAACCCCATCATTTTGGAGTTCTCAAGGAGGCTTCATTACATAGACAGGGTTGATTAAATCATTGGCCATTGAGGACTGGTTCACCTCTGACCTCTGATCACATGTTTTGTTCCCATGGCAACCAGCCCCCATCCTTAGAGATTTCAGATGTTTCTTTATTAATATAAACTCATGTGTGGTGAAAGGAGGTTCTTTATCTCTCAGGACACCTTAACCACACTCATCCCTTACCAAGGGTTTTAGGAGCTCTATGCCAGAAATGGGGAGGAAGATCAAATATCTGTTTATTTTGATTCATAATATCATGCCAGGAGAAACAAGGTCAAGAGTACTATTCAGAATATCTCAGGAACTTCTCCTCAAGCAAGTCTGGGAAACATTATTTCTAGTTATTTGCATATGAGAGTGAATTAGATAAGAATTCTTTCTCCTAAAGGCCTTTCAAATAAAGAGATATTAAAAGTGAAACACAGCTTGAAAAGAGACTCCTGCAGAACATCACAATCATGCCTGTGGCGAGACCCCAAGGAAATTTGGTAGTGGCGGTGGTTCCCACAGGTTATACCTTAGAGCCTGGAGTGGTGAGTAGCAGGCTTACCATCTAAGCATGTGTAGCTACCCTCTCTGAACGTTCATTTGTTCATTTGCACCATGTGACAAAATCTGGATTCATTTCTCAGAACTACTTCCCCACTGTTAAAGCAACAAAAGACTGTAGGCAAAACCATCCCATCGGATGTCCACTTTCATGCCCCAAGCTCTCACAGCCTGGCTTGAGGCTATGACTTGCAGCTAATCTGCTTTACCAGCTGAGAGCAAAATTTTAACTGGGGCCTCACTGTCTCCACCTTTTTGGTGATATCCCAGGATTTTCTCAGTGTCATAAAGTCTTTGTTCCTAACCCACCCATTTGATTTCTGTCTTCAGAGCTCTCCCAGTTCCCTGAGGCATACCTCCCAGCTGGACAACTATTGTCAATGTTTTCCTGTTTGTCTCTGAGATGGTAAGGACCAAAAACTTGGTATTACTCATCTCCTCACATCTTTAGGGCATGGCATTGCACCTGATGTATTTATTGTCAATGCTTATGTTGAGTTGACTGTGAACTTGTCTGTTTATTGTCTGCCTCACCTATGGGGTGGATTGGAAGCTCACTGAAGGCAGCTGCAGTTCAACTCTGTATCCTCATGTCCTAGCCCCATGCAATGCATAGTCATCAAGATGTCAGCCAACAAATGTTTATTGAAGAGCCTACAACTCCCTTTTGGTAGGGCTGACATTTGCTACTTCAGGAGAGATGAGTCTGCTAAGCATTGGATGTCTTGGGATCAGGACTCAGCCTACTGGTCATAATATTTATATAGGGATGCGCCTTTTAACCTGAAGTTACTCTGAGATGGGACTTCTGAGAGGAGTAAGAAATACTATCCAGTTCTATAACTTTGAGACAAGGGGTAGGACTGATGATGTAGCTAAGACAAGGTTAACATCAACAGGACTTCAGCTGCATTTTCGTCTGCTGACAATCCAGACACATGGCAAACACAGTCATCTGAAGGCACAATGAAGGTCATACCTTTACTTCTAGGCTGTTTGGATGTATTGCATTACTATTCCATTTTTGGAGCCTTTATCAAGAGCTACTCTCCCATTCATTCTTGCTATAGCTATTTTCAGAAGAAATTAAGTAATATGAAGCATGATTGCAGACATTTGATGGCAGAACAATTTTAAATGTTTACAGTACCTTTTGCAAAAGTAGAAAGTGATTTCCATTGTCCTAACTAGCTATATGATCTCAGGCATATCCTTTCTTCAGTCTGGGTGTCAGAATTCACTCATTTGCTCAATGAAGTAGGTTGCTGGACTAGAAAGAGTAATAGCAGGCCTGGCCAAACTTTCTTCCTGTTCAAGGTCCTGAAAATAGACTTTCCTGTCCTGATTTCCCATGCAAACTTAAAGAATCAATCACAGAAAAATTGTACTATATTTATCTTCCCTCCACCCCATGATCCACATTTAAATTAAAATGACCAAACTGCTGGCTGGTCAAGAACATTTATTGAATTGCTCACTCAATGTCAACATTTTGTATAATGATTATATTTTATTTTTTAATAAACAGTGGGAACATTTTCATGCTCCAGAAACTTGGGGTGGCCTCACTGACACAAAGATGCACTTGTGACCCCAAGAGGACTACTGAGCCTGTGGGCAGAGCTAAGGATTGTTTCTCATCTTCCATTGTGGCAACCAGGGCACCTATACTCTTTGCATCTGTCAGGTTACATGAGGCTCAATAGTAACTATGCTAGAGAAAGGTGAGCAAGACAAGAAGAGAATCTTAGACACAATATTAAGAAAAAGGAAGCCATTTATTGCAGCTCTGTTTACAATTGCCAAGACTTGGAAACAAACCAAATGCCCCAAAACTGACAATTGGCTAAAAAAATGTGGTACATATACACGATGGAATACTATGCATCAATCAAGGAGGACAAGCACATGTCATTCACAGCAACATGGATGGAACTAGAAAGACTCATATTAGCAGAAATAAGCCAAAAAGAAAAGGAGAAATACAGGATCGTCTCGCTTATATGATAGATATAGGGAAAAGCAAACAAACAAATAAGAAAAAATAAAAACAACCAATGGGACTGAACAACGGAGCGAGAGAGGAGGAGGGGGAAGAAGGCAGGGGAGGGAAGAGCACAAAAGATCAGCATGGTTAACAGGTGTTAGCAAAGTGGGAAAGTCCCAGGGTACACAATAATGCTTAATGTAATATAAATATAAATAAACATATTTATGCAAATTTTTAAAAATTTCAATTAAATAAAAAAAAAGAACAACCATCACAGAGATAGTTAACATTCTCTGTGGATATATCTTCTATCCTATTCCCCATTATACATTCCCAGAAATAATAATCAGTACACTGGATTTGATATTTGCCATTCCAGTGGTATTTGAAACTCTTCACACATCAGTAAATAACATATTATTTTGCATGGTTATAATTTTGTAATTATGGTATTATAATATGTATACCTATCTATGTAACTTGCTTTCTTCCCACAAAAAAATTCCAAAAATTACTTTAAAAAAATCCCTTAAGTAGGATATTGGAGAACATCCCCATTTGTTACTTCTATAATTGTATACAAATTTCATGTTGTCTTAAAGCTTTAAAACTTGTAAAAAAAAATAAACGAAAGAAAAAAGAAAAATGGAGCCAAAGTCAGGAATTCCTTTTGAATATAGAACACAAATATTGAATGATACATATGAGACTTATGGGGAGATGCATGCACTGTGAAAACTGAGGGTAAGTTCTCTGAGCCCACATTCTTTGTCTCTAAATTGTTCTTTGTCTGTAAATTCCTTCAGAGAATGACCTATAGAGTAAATATTGTACGTTTATAAGAAACAAAAACATAGATCAAAGAGGGCACCTAGCACACGTTGCTTATTATTATGAAGAATCTGAGACTTGATGAGGGAAGAAAGGCCATGACCCACTGAGACTAGCCAACTTTGTTGTAAAAAGTCAAGGGAAGTCCATATTATCTAGTCCGGATTTTACCCAGTCACTAGCACGGACCACCCCCAGTTCCAGCTTACATCTCAGCACTCTTTAGAGCAGTTGTACACTTTTACCTGTTCACACTTGCTCCAGAGCCCATACTCCATGAGACTCCACCCTTATTAAATAGTAGGCACATTTTCTTTTTTCTTAATATTGCTTCCTTTTTCTTAATGTTTTCCTAACTTCTCTCATAAATGGCAGGCCACTCTGGGACTTTCTGTCTAGGCATCTGATAGGTGCTTTATAAAATGTGTTTATATTGAAAACTTAAAACTGCACTAAGACTGGGACATTCTGTTGAGGGAGTAGGCCAAAGGGCAGTACTGAAATTTCATTAGACATATGAAATACATAACTTGTCACTCTCCCCTCATCTCCTCACTGCTTGGACAGCTCAAGAAGGCAGACTGTACTAAGATGTGAGCAAGGTTTTGAAGTCAAGCATGCATGCCAGAGCACATCTGACATTTCATCACAGGGCATAGATGATTTCAATGATCGGGATGAGTAAGCCATGACAGGAAGATCCTGTAATAACATACTTAAGATGTAGCTTGTATATAATTATACCTTACTTCAGCACATGTGATTTTGTACTTCAAAAGTGACCAGCTCTATAATCCAGCTTCAAGTATTTTTCCAAATGTCCATTGCAGAAGGCATATATTCTCCTGCAGTGCAGTGAAGAGCAGGGACAAGAGGCATTCAGCTTTGGGTTAAAACCTCATTTTAACACTTTGTAGCTATGTGTGACATTGGGCAAGTATGTCTCTTGTAGCCTGTTTTTTTTTTTAATCTATAAAATGGGAATAACTAGACAAATGTTGAAGTTTGTTGTGTAACTTTCCAAAGCACATTTAATGTTGGCATTTGGAGTGAAATCAGAGTTTATCTATACACTGAAATCAGTAGGCTAACTAAATGAATGAAATCCAATATTTTAAACACCTAAACTTCATGTTTAAGAAGTCAATTTTAGTTTAATCCATTTATACCTAATAAGTTCCTAGTTTTTCAAGCACAACCCCCAAATACAATTATATTCGACCAATAAAAATTAAGCTACAAAATAATTGTGTCATCAAAATACACTTTGATTGGCCAATGGTGCTTTTGGGCTGGGACATCTGAGCTGGATGGAAAGTCCATGATTGCCTGTCCCTTTGTGATTGCAAAGGACCAAGGCATTTTTAGGTTCAGTGACACTCTGCTGAGATTACATTAACAAGCCTCCAAAACTAAGCAAGAAAACACCACTGTGGCAATTTACTCATCAGCACTCAACCCACCTCCTTGCTGTTAGGCATCAACCTTTAGTCCAGCACTGCAGTTTTTCCAGTACAATTGACAACAAGGGAAACAATTAAAAATATCACAACAAACCAAGAAACTATTTAGATTAAAGCTGTAAAGATTATTTAGGTATAAGTAACACATCCTTTTATTTTGTTTGGTTGTGAAAGGATCTTAAGATTTTTAAACCAACAGGCAGCCACAAGGCTGCCTGCATGCTTGGAGTCCTGGGCCATCAGAGCTCCTTTGCCAGCAGGAGGAACCAAGGTGGCGAGGAACCAAGGTGGCAAGGAACTCCGGAAGCCCCCTGTGCCTGGAGAGCCTGGGAGGGGGGCTTGGGTGGGGTTTTAGCCCCATCCACCAGCGGATGGTTGTATGGGGCAGTCATCTGCAGTCCAAATGGACTGAGACATGGTTTGGCCAAGTCCCTACCCCAAAAGGGCTTGGGATTGTGCCTGCCTGCCTGGCCACCTGGGCCCTGCCCCCATGAAGAGAGGTAACAGACCAGTGCATGGGTGGGGTGGGGAAGAAAGCCCCTTCCATTTCACTCTCACTCCATGTAATCTTCAGGAAGAGGAAGAACATAAATAATAAAAACCCCATCATAGAATGGATGAGGGACCAGGAAAAATTCAGCCCACAAGTCTGAGCTGGACACAGGAGATGGAGTATTGAGAGAACCAGTACATGCAAGACAGGGGAAACAACTATGGAAACACGATATCACGAATGCACACCTATGCACTCACCAGGTCTAGAAGAGCCAAGATTTCATTTCTGAGATGCCATTTAGGATAGCAAGGCACTTTTCCCCACGGAAGAGGAAGGCCAAATGCAAACTGAGGCGGAGGAGATGATCTACAAGGGCCATTCACAGATGCCTGTATCCACAGAGAAACTTCATCACCAACACTGGCTGAGGATGAGACCCCCTAAACCAGATGCCAGAGCAATAAGGTACAGCAACAAAACAACACAAAGCAGGGATTGGAGAAGATAGCCTCCAACGAGAAAGCATGGACAGACCACAAATAAATATAGACTGACCACCCAACACATCTTAAGACTGAAACTCTAACAGCACGGTTTGCCTGGGCCCAAGAACACAGTCCCTCACCCAATGAAAGGACACTGCCGCAGGAAAGAAAGAGACTAGACTAACACAGACCAGCAAACAACAAAGAGAGAAGTTTGAGTGAATGGAGGGGGCACCAGAGGGAGGGGGAGGTATCCCACCAACCATTTGCTAAGGTTGTGATTTAAAGAATAAAAATAAATAAAATTTAAAAATTAAATTAAATTAAAAAAAGATTTTTAAACCAAGAATAATCCTGCCTCTTCTTGGTTCTGTGAATCTGTCTTTAAAAAACAAAACAAACAAACAAAAAAAAACTAAAACTTTGTTCTGTTTATAGAATCTAATAGTGCTTTGTTGTAACTGAATAAGTATTTTGGTAGAAGTTCCATTTAAAAATAACTTAAATCACCTTTTTTGAACCAGACAGGCTATTGGAGAAGACATCCAGAGCACCCCCACCAGTGGCCTTGGTGGCGGTGGGGGGCAAGAGTGAGTCCTATACCACCAGAACTTAGGGTCTCAGGGACTGTGGGTCCAGGGATCTCAGGTTGGGGAAGCTGGTCTCTACCTCCATGTGGACAGGGGGTGGGGGCTGAGAACCTCTACTGGGGGGGGGTGAGGGTTTGGGACAGGAGGGGGGCCTCCACCCTCAATAGACCTGCACTAAGGATGAAGAATACAGTCTCTCCTGTAGTGGCTATAATGCAGAGGAGAGGAAGTAATAATGGCCCTGGATGCACTCACCATCTGGTTGGGACAAGCACGATATTGGGAACCAATGAGACAGAAAAGTGACACCAGCGACTAAGGTGACCTGTCACAGATTCCTGCCTGCATTCATCTCTGGCACTGTGGACTTAAACCCCAGGCCCACAACAATGTACAGAGTTTAAGAGGCTCCCTCCTCTGCCAATCAGTGGGGGAAGAAAGCCACCACGAGTGCCTATGGCCCCATGACAGAAGTGCTGACAAGAGAGAGCAGGGGAGTTCAACGAATCACCTGGGGAAGTCTGCCCCAGCAGCAAACACCTCACCATTTTTGGCTGGGAGTTACAATCCCAAACCCAGAAGACACAGAACTAACAACAGGTGACAGACACCAGAAATGACCCTGGAGAAGTGCACCACATCCGCCCTACAAGTTCCCAACGTGCTTGGCCTGACTATCTGTCTCAGCTACTCATGCAGATCTGAGCAGCCTCATTTCTTGCTGTCCAGGAAGGCAAGTCCGCACCCAGGAGGGGAAAAAAAGGACATAAGGACATAGTTTGAAGACAAAAAAGAAAAAAAGTCCCATAGGCCAAACACAGGCCAACAGCTTGCAGCAAGAGGAGTTGGAAGAGCTGGAGAGGGGGAAGGAAGGGAATGGAGGAGGGGGTGTGGTGGGGAATAAGAGGTACAGTACAACCATGACTGATGTACTATATTACAAAATAAAAATATTTTTTTAAATAGTAAAAAATAAATTAAAATAACTTAAATAAAAAAATAAAAATAACTTAAAACATTGAATAACGAGTCATTTTAAATATCTTTAAGTAACTTGAAACAAAAAAATTGAAGAAATTAATTTCAAATCAAAACTGTAAGCATTTCCCATTTTTTAAGAGGTATGGATTTGCACACTTCTTTGAGGCAAACAATCCTTTGATCTGGAAAAACATTTAGTGTAGTAAAGCATAAGGCCATCAGCTCCTACACATCCATCTCCATCCCATCCTGGGAACCCAATAACCTCTTTTTTCAAACCTACTAGCCAGAGGCTGGCAGAACTAAACCTAGGATAGTTTACAGATTTCCTTTAAGGGGTGTTTTCCCATCTCTGAGGCCCTCTAGTTGTATATTTCCATCTTCCAAGTATACTCCTCACCATACTACTGTTTCCTCTCCTGTTACCTGAAGTTCCACTCTTCTTGCAACCAAAAACTTCCATCATGCCTTTCCTGGCTCAGTTATTACATAACGAGCACTTGTTGGTTGCCTCAATACCTTTTCTGAGTCTTTTTTTCTCCCTCCTTACCGTAATGGAAATCTTATTTTCCTCTGAGGACACCATTTCTTTTGCAGTCCTCTCAAATGGTGCCTACATTGTCTCTCTACAGCCCATATTCCATAGGCTGGGAGGTGAGGTTGGTGCCCTGTTAAGCCAGTACTTCCTACTTTGAGGTCTATATTGTTTGGCTATACTAATGCTTCCCCATCTTGTTCTCTGTTACTAATACACTCTCTGTATTGACTGAAGACTTTAGCAATGGGCTCTTTGTCTTCTTTTCTATCACAAGCCCTTGTTGCCATAATCCTGGGACTTTTTAGTGTCCACATGGTCAATTTACCCATTACTTTGACCATTCTAGTCTTTGCCTTCCTTAGTTCCAGTGACTCTCACTATGCTTAGTGACTCCCACAGTTACACAGCTACAATTGTCTTGTAACCAGCAGAAATTTATCCTAATTCAAAATTCTACTTCTAATCAAATCTCCCACTGTTTTCCCCTTAGTCATCCCACGACACCGGTTTGGGCAATTATCAACATTGATTTTGTTCCTCTAGAAAAGAGACAACAAAAAAACAAAAAGAAGCCCAACCGAATGGGAAAAAATTTTTGCCCTCCACAAGAGTGATAAAGGTTTAATAATGAAGATCCACAAGCTCACACAACTAAACAAAAACAAAACAAGAAGCCCAATAAAAAAATAGGGAGAACTAAAAAGACACTTCTCCAAAGAGGAAATACAAATGACCAGCAGGTACATGAAAAATTGCTCAACGTCACTAGCACACAGGGAAATGCAAATCAAAACCACAATGAGATACCGCCTTACACCAGTAAGAATGGCCCACATCAAAAAACAAACAAACAAACAAACAAACAAACAGACAGGCAACAACAAGTGCTGTCGTGGATGTGGAGTGAAAGGAACACTCTTACGCTGCTGGTGGAAATGTAAACTGGTCCAGCCATTATGGAAAGCAGTGTGGAGGACCCTCAAACTAAAGAAAATGGAACTACCCTTTGATCCAGCAATCGCTCTTCTGGGAATCTACCCAAAGGAGACCTCATTGTGGATACAAAGGGACACCAGTGCTCAGATGTTCATTACAGCAGTATTTATAATTTCAAGGACATGGAAACAACCCAAATGTCCCAAAACATACGAATGGATGAAAAAGATGTGGTATATATACACAATGGAATATTATTCATCAATTAAAAATGACAAATTTGATTATTTCATGGTAACATAGATGTACCTAGAAGAAATCATATTAGCAGAAACAAGTCAGAAAGAAAAAGACAGAAACCAAATGGTTTCACTAATATATGGACAACCAAATGAAAGTACACAATGGGGAGGGGGGACCAGCTGGAGTGGCCAGGGAGGGGAGGTGATGGATGACCCCTGGAGATTACAATGATGTGAAATACATATATAAATAAATTATTTATATAATAAAAAGAATCCTACCTTTTCCCACTATGTAGCTCTCAAGAGATGTGACTCTATTCATCTGCTTAGGGGTAAATCTTGATATATGAAATGGTGGTTTTCAAATTGTGGTACCTAGAAGTCTCTTTCCAAGGTCTCACAAGATAGAAACTTTTTGCATAGTAATAGTCAGTATCCCGCCCCCCCTACACTTTTTATTTTACTGAAGAACGTTTTAACTAATGCTGTAAAAACATTGGCAGGTAAAACTGACCAGAATCAAGACAGTGACATTAGACTGTACTAATATTCCTTTTCTTCACCATACCCCTGAAGAAAGAAAGGAAAATCCAATTTTACCTGAGGAAGCATTAAGAAGTATTAATTGTATTAAATCTCAACCCTTGAAAGCAGATCTTTATAATAATCTTTGAGATTATGTATAATCACAATGCATGTATAAAACGAGGAGAAAGACTTCATCAACACATTGAACTTCCAACTTCTAGCCTCCAGATAAGTAAGAAATTAAATTTCTATAGTTTAAAGCTCCCCCTCCCATTTCTGTTGCTTCAGAGGTACTTTGTTATGACAGCCCTAGCAAAAGAATACACCCCTAGACACCTGGAACAGCTCCTAGCCCATAGTGAGCACTGAGCAAATGTGTGCACAGGAATACGTAAGTGTGTCGCCCTGTACAACCCAGACTCCGAAAACCTCTGACCTCATCCCCTGTCACTTTTCCCCTGTGATCTCTCAACTACATCCAAATAGAGCTTTTGCGAACTCAAACATGTCACACCTGTTCACTCAGAAACTTTACGCATTTTTCTCTCTACCTAGAGTGCTTACCCCCCTTACCTTCTCCCCCACCACACACATCAGCACCAGTGTCCCATGACTCATCCTTCAGGTCTCAAATCCAATTAAATTTTTTTTCAACATTACTTTTATATAGTGGATAGAAAACAAGCTGTATATATTTAAAGTGCAAAATTACATACATGTTAACATATATCCATGAAGCTATCACCACATTCAAGATACTGGACACTTTCATCATTTTTCAGAGAGATAAAATAGTTTTCATTTTTAAACCACTTTATTGAGGTGTAATGGACAGACACAAGACAGCTGTTTATTAGTCATAGTTTGTGTTTTTAAAAAGCTTTATATCGATCATATCATATAGTATGACTTTTTTGGGGTCTCATTTCTTTGACTCGGTATAATTATTTTGAGAATCATCTATCTCATCTGTGGTTCATTCCACAGATACTGAAATACTGAGTATTTCATTGCAAGTATATACCGCATTTTGTTTCTCCATTTGCCTGTTCATGGGCATTTGTGCTGGCTTTAGTTTGCAGTTATTATAAATAAAGCTCTTATGAGCATTTGGGTAAGAGCAGCTTGAATTGTATTGTTTTCTCAGGAAATATTTTCTGTCTGCCAGATTAAGTTGGGTCCTCTATTCTGCTGTCTCATCGAGCCATGACTTTTCCCTCTGCTTCTGTAAATGTGTGCTTCACTTGCAAGGAATGTTGTATTGGTTTGAAAGAATGACTTTGATAAATCACTCAAGAGAGAGTGAGAACCCAGAGCGAGATCAGAAGAATTAGAATTAATTTTATTTTCTTGAGCAGGATTGGGAGAAGAGGAAGTAGAGAACAACATTTTTGCATATGCCTGTTATAACTCGACAAAAAACAGTATTTGAACAATTTCAAATGTATTGAGCATTTTGTTTGAGAGATTGATCAGCAGCAATAAGATTGATTATAACTACATTTTTAAAAAACAAAGGAAAGGTTTAGTGCTGTGATTTCTGTTGATGTACAATATATTTCCTTTTATGCAACTTTTCGATATCCTTAATTCAAATATCTATTAAGATCCTCTACTCACGCTACTTTCCCCAAAGCAAACAACCTCCCCCCCTTTCACTATTCCAATCTACTCCTCTTGGTGAGCTCTCCCCACTCTGCAAACCATCAGCTGGGTTTCATCCAGCAGCTCAGGACCTAACAACCCAACAGAGGTGAGGGGCCCACCCAGCCACCTGGCTCAAGGTCCAGGAGCACAGAGCCCAAAGTTTCCACTCCTGCTGCTAAAAATATACCAACCACTGGCAGGTGGCTAGGTTATTTTCAACCTTGGGGGCCTCAGGAATCAAGGGATTCATGCCAGGGCAAGAAGCAAGAAAGCTAGCCCCAGCCTGTGGGCTTCAGATAAAAACAGAGCTATTGAGGCACTGATTCTCAGTGACCTATTTACTGGCCTTGACAGTTGTTTCCCTTTTTAAGGAAACATTTTCCATTTCCACTAAAAACATGGAGCTGGGACAACATGTGCAGATATTAGGAGGGGCAGGTTGGAGAACTGGGAAACTCTGTTTTCCAATTTGCCCAACTCCATGTGGTTCTCAAGTTATAGAGGCACTCTGAAGTAAGTTACAGAGGAGTTTGAAAGTTTTTCTACAGTTTCAGGCTTAAACATCACATATGACTAGAGTATTATTATCATCCCTCTTTTATAGAGGAGGAAACTTGAGGAACAGAGAGGTTGAATGACTTCTCCAGCTAAAAGGTGAACACTAGGCAGACCAGGATACAAACTCAGATCTGCTGGACACTGAAGCTTCTGCTGAGTCTCTAGTGTTTCCAAAACTGTGGCTTTCATGTTGTATCCCAGAATTGTATTAAGTGGATAATCACCTTATAACTAAGTACTATTTCATAATTTCAGCATCAGAATTTGCATTTCTATTTACAATCAGAACAGTATCAAAGTGCTTTTTTACTTGTTTTGGATGCAAGAGGAAGGAACAGAGGTAACCTCATGCATAAATAATATGCATAAATAATATTTGCCTTCTAACAAAGGCAGATAATATAGTGAATTCATAAAAAATGATTTAATAGTGCCCACACCAGTATTCACATTGTGATTTAGAATCAAAAAAACAACATCATTCATCATATTGAATTCATGTTAGTGATTTGGATTTTATTGATTTTGTGCAAAATCATTCTTGTTTATAGTTGTTTACCTTCTATAGGCATAAGGAGTTTATAGGCATAAGGAGTTTATATCTTTAATCTATTTGCATAGATTTAAGTCATAAGAACAACACCGAAGGTGTGAAGGAATTGTTTTCCAGTAGTGAGTATACATATTTCATTTCTGTTTGAGAAGCTGTTATACAGGACATGAAGAATGGTAAAGAGCTGTATGACCCTCCAGGAGTTCATGTTATTGGAATTCTGTTTTTGTTGTTGTTATTACCTTGGAGATATTGCAAGGGTTCCAGATAACTCTGGTCTCAACCTCTGGTGCATGTACGCTATGAAGCTGTGGGTCTTTGGGTCTTGTTACTGTATTTAGTAATTTGTGTTTTATGCCATTGCTAATAATTGTACTATTTTCTCGAAACAAAACTGATGTAGTGGCAGAGCTTAATGGGGAAAATGAGAACGAGCAAGGAAGAGCTCCTATTTTCTTCCACTTCCTGTAAACTGACTGTGACTTCTTTTCTACTTCTATTTCCTCTCAAACCTGAGCAAAAGGTGGTACAGAATTATTTTCCACCTCCATGCTTCTCAAAAAGAAAGAAATGGAGCCAAATCAAAAGTGTTTAAAATAAAACTACCAGGTCCCAATCCATCCCAAGAGTAAGGGAAATGTATGTGGTAGCACAGACTGGCATGTCAGTTTTGGTTTTGCAATTTATAAGTTCCAAGCTACAAATATCTTGAGCTAGTAATAACCTTGCTAGCTTATATGTGAAATGTGGACAAGCTATAGAGTTGTAATGAACATGAAAGTAAAGATGGTCATACATGCATCTCATCTAGGGGCTCCTACCATGCAGGAGACCCTCAAGAAGTACTCTTCATCATCAAACCTGATCATCATCAAATCTCTGTCCCAACAGCACCACAGAAATATTTTGTTCCTTACTAATTTCTTCTGTCCACAGAGCCTATTTTATTTTTTCTGTCCTCATTCTTTTAAGACAGATGCATGGAAAAATGCTAAAGATACATCTACAGATTGGCAAAAAAAATGAAGGAAAACATAAACAGATGGGACTACATCAAATTAAAAAGCTTCTGTACAGCAAAAGAAACAACAACAACAAAAAAACCAAAAAGAAGTCCAACCGAATGGGAAAAATTTTTTACCCTCCACAAGAGTGATAAGGGATTAATAATGAAGATTCACAAGGATCTCACACAACTAAACAAAAACAAAACAAGAAGCCCAATCAAAAAAAATGGGGAGAAGAGCTAAAAAGATACTTCTCCAAAGAGGAAATACAATTGGCCAACAGGCACATGAAAAATTGCTCAACATCACTAGCTCTCAGGGAGATGCAAATTAAAACTATAATGAGACATCACCTTACACCAGTGAGAATGGCCCACATCAAAAAACAGGCAACAACAAGTGCTGGTGTGGATGTGGAGAGAAAGGAACACTCTTACACTGTTGGTGGGATTGTAAACTGGTCCAGCCACTATGGAAAGCAGTGTGGAGGACCCTCAAACTAATGAAAATGGAACTACCATTTGACCCAGCAATCGCTTCTCTGGGAATCTACCCAAAGGAGACCTCAATGTGGGTACAAAAGAACACCTGAACTCGGATGTTTATTGCAGCACTATTTATTTTTATTTTTTATAATCAAATAATTTATTTACATATAAATTCCACATCTTTGTAATCCCCGGGATTCAACCCCCCCATTCCCACTCTGTCCTGCCCCCCACCTAGAGTTGTGTACTTCAATTTGGTTGTTAGCTTGTTTTGACTTTTCTTCATAGCTTTTTGTTTATCTTTCCCATGTCCCATATAATAGTGAAACCATTTGGTGTCTGTCTTTCTCTTTTTTACTTGTTTCTGCTAATATGATTTCTTCTAGGTGCATCCATGTTATCATAAATTCATCTAATTTTCATTTTTAATTGATGAGTAATATTCCATTGTGTATATATTCCACATTCACTCATCTGGGAATCTACCCAAAGGAGATCTCAATGCTTGTACAAAGTGACACCTGTGCCTGGATGTTTACTGCAGCACTCTTTATAATTGCAAGGACATGGAAACAACCCAAATGTCCCAAAACAGATAAATGGATGAAAAAAGATGTGGTATATATACACAATGGAATATTACTCATCAATTAAAGATGGCAAATTCGATGAATTTATGATAACATGGATGTACCTAGAAGAAATCATATTAGCAGAAACAAGTCAGAAAGAAAAAGACAGAAACCAAATGGTTTCATTAATATATGGACAACCAAATGAAAGTACACTACTGGGGCAGGGGGGACCAGCTGGAGCGGCCAAGGAGGGGAGGTGGTGGGTGACCCCTGGGGATTACAATGACATGAAATATATGTATATATATTATTTTTAAAAAGATACAATGTTAAACCAAAAGAAAAAGGGAAAAGGAAGGGAAATAAAAATGCATTTTAATTTATATAAAATATATACATTTATATAAAAAATAAAGGGTTTCCAACCAGAACTGGGATTTTGTCTTTCTCACCCCTGCACAGTCAACCCCTAGAACAGAGAGGGTTGGGTATATGGTCTGGACTAAATACAGTCATGTGTCACCTAATGAGGGACCACATATAAAACAATGGTCCCAACAAGCTCTACCTTGTTGGTCAGGTGGGGAGTAGGCTCTATTGTGTGTCCTTGTAAGTACACTCTGACATTCACAATGAGATGAAAATGCCTAATCTTTATTCATTTCTCCGCAACACATTACTGACTGTACCTGTGGAATGAATGAGTGAACTGTGGAAAAATCTGGAAGGAATCAAACAAGGATTGAAGGAAACATCTGGAAATAAAAAACATTGGGATTGGGTTAGAATAGAGGATCTTTCTTTTTATTTTTCTCTTTCTCTTTCACTCTCTTATTCCCTCCCTTCTTTCCTTCCCTCCATCCTTTCCTTCAATCTCTCTCTGAAAATTATTCATGTTGTATTTGCATTAAAAACATAAGAAAAATAAATTATATTTGTCTTACAGAAAAGTGCACACTAAATATTTCAATAAGGAACATAAAAGAAACCATGAATGTATTATTAAATAATAATCCAGCACTAAGCAGGCTTTACTGGGAATGTTCCTTGGTGCTTTTATTGTGCTGTAAGGAGGAAATATTCAGAGCACTTTGAAGCATTCATGCTTATCAAATAAAAGAAAGGGGTGATTTGGCAAGGTGTGAAATGGCATGCATGCCCCAACATGTGAACCTAATAAGGCTGCTATAGTGAGCCTGATGGTGAGTTAATTAGAATTTGTTCTTGAAATAATTTACCTACAGTGTATAGACAGTGGGTCATACTCCAAGTTTTATATTTAGATTTTTGAAGTTTTCAACATGCCTTGAAAGAACTCAACCTGTTTTTTCAGTAAGAAAACTCAACCTTGTTTTGGGATGCAATTTGCCCAAGGTCACATCTGTGTTTCTATCCCTCAGCATCTTCATCACAGTCATTCCCCATGCTTTCATAGCACCTTAGAGTTTCCAAAGCATTTCCACATACCTTATAATGTCTCAGGTTCTCCATGTGTAAATTGGAGATAATTATGGACACCAGCACATTCAGGAGTACTGTAAGAAATAAATGAGTTAACTTAGGCTTCAGTGAATGTTAGCTATTATTATCTTTATTGTGATAATTACTATCTTGTGGAGTCTTCCACGGCTGTGGATGGGAGGCAGCGGCCAGCATTTCTCTGGTGAGCTTGTTGAAAGGTAAACAGGTCAAGTGGCTCATCTGGCGTGTGACAGCCACCTCTGGAATGCCGAATTCTGCTCCCCTGAGCATTGGCCAGCACCTGCAAGAGTCTTTCAACTCTATCATTCTACAACAAGGAGTCTCATATCAGCTTTTTCAAAATGTCCAGGCTCTTCTGTTTCAGACAAACAGAAAGTAGTGAGGGTGTGGCTCACACTGCATGACACTGAGGACAGTGACTCCCTAACACTAATGGAACGATGAGTCCAGTTGGTGCACCCATGTGCACAACCTCCCCTCCCTCCCCAAATGAGAAAAGAAAGAGCGAGCAATACCAACTGCCATTGTCCTCCAAGTACCTGCCACAGAATGAGCATGAGACAGAAGTTGGTTGCCTCGGTGAGAGCTATGTAAGGGCTGGGATAGTGACCTTAATGGGAAACTTGTAGGGATTTTCAAGAATAATTGTAGTGTGATTTTTATTTGACATACTGACTTCATAACTTTGATATTAGCTGCAACAGTGCTACCACCACTCCGATAGCTGCCTTTTACCCAGCCATTACTCCATGCTAATGTGCTAAATGCCTTTTAAAGGGCATTAACTCATCCTACTTACTACCATAACAATCCTGTGAGGTAAGAACTTAATTATCCACATTTCAGGTGGGAATTTATAATAATGATGAATAGCTACAGCTTCTTGAACGTTGCAGGGAAGCAAAACTCTGTCACTCCAAAATACGGCTTTTTGGCTAAAGGATGATTTCATAGGAGGACTCTAAAGGCTGGCAGCTGCTGTTGAAAAGTATGTTTACATATTAATATATAAACAGGTTTACATATTAATATATAATGTTTACATATTAATATATATATTAATATATATATAATTTATATTAATATATAAAAAGACCTAATCTCCCTCTCTCTTTTCAATGGAGAAAGGAGAACTTCATCTTTATACCTTTGTCTGCGTGTATTCCCCGTAACCTGCCTAACCAACCTTCCCTTTCTCCCCCCACCCCACAAGTCCTCCTGTCTTAGCTCAATTACTAAGATCATGTCTGAAGCCACAGTGGGCAGGATACTTAATCATGCTGGGTGTCTCCCTGGTACACAAGAGGGATACATATTATTATTAAACTTCTTTTCTGGCTTTTCTCTCTTTTTAATTTGTCTAATGCTGTTTTTTAGTATTTCCCAGCCCACAAAAGGGACATGGGATTATTTCTTTTGTGCCCTGCCAATGTCTAACAGCTCAAACTAAATGACTGCCCAAAATCTTATTAGCTCTTTAGTATCAGACCCAGAGGTAGAGGTCACATTGGTGAAACTACATAAACATCACTTAGAAATTATGTGAAGGATACTGAGAAGTGTACTGTCACTTTGTTCCTTCTAATTACTAAGTGGTATTCCATGATGTGGGTGTATGTTTAACCACTTATTATTTTTATACATTTTTTATATTTTGTATTGATTATATATATTTTTTATTACATCATTGTATACCCCAAAGTTTTCCTACCACCACATCATCCGTGAAGCATTGTCATGATCTCTTGGGCTCTCCCTCCTCCCCTCCCTCCCTCTGCCTGTATACTGTATGCTTTAGCTTTTATCAGTTTGTTAGTTTTAACTTTTTCTTATCCTTTTGTTTGTTTTCTCTATATTCTACTCATATGTGAGACCATCTGTTATTTCCCTTTTTCTTTCTGGTTTATCTCAGCTAGTATGGTTTCTTCTAGCTCCATCCATGTTACTGCGAATGACATGATGTTTAACCATTTCAAAAGTGAGGGGCATTTTGGTTGCTACCAATTTGGGGCTATTATGAACAATATATCTGCTCCTTCATTTCTCTAAGAAGAAAAAAAAATCTGTTTATTGTCTACATCAGGGATATTTATTCTGGGGTCCATGATCTCTTAAGGAGTCAATTAACTTCCTGAAATTTTATTTAAAATTTGCCTTTTTGTGATGGCCTGCTTTCCATTGGTTCCAATTCTGGGAAGGGTTAATATGTTTGAGGACACTGCAAATAAATGACCTGACCTCTTGCTCCATTTTTCTCTACAAGTGGCAAATAGTTTCTCTGCTTCCTGCTTATGCAACCAGGTCAAGGCTTCTCCTGCTGGTGGACTAGATGGCTAAATTTCATCTAACTTAAGAAGAAAGAGTAAAAAGTCCAAATTGGCTTTGGGACCAAGCTATCTCTCCAACAGTTTTATCATTAACAAATATTTTAACTTCATTTTTTGATTTATATATATATATATATATTTTTTTTTTCTCTCTATTAATTCGGATACCCTAGGGGAGGGATGTGATTCATTAACACAAAGGTTTCCATTACAACACAGCATGCACACGTGCATGCACTCACACACACAATCCTTAAGAACCTCCAAATAGGTCCACAGCCCTCATGTAGGACTCAAATTCTTCCCAAGACTCTCCACACTGCTTTCCAAAACAAACCCTCTGCTATGGTCAGACCAGTCCACCCATCTTTATTCCAGTCATAGATCTCTGTGTCTAGCACTCTTGCAATCCTCTTTGCCAGCCCAAATCCTACCCATAATTTGAAGCTGAAGTCCTTACAAAGCACCTCCTTTTTTGTAGAAACTCTGCTGGTCATTCCAGCATAGAGTTGGAATGTATTTGTCACTGGTAGCATAAGTTAAGATTAATTTTCTCTTTTTGTTTGTACATCTATTCTCTGCACAACACATTTGTCCTTGGAGAGCACAGACCACATCCTCTCTCAGTCTTTTTAAAGCTTAGCAGGAGTTAGAATCACTATACATATGTGTGGCTATAATTGATCTTCTCTCAATCCTCCATTTGGAGCACTGGTTTCCCAAATGAGATATTTTAAGGGTGTGAAATTGCTCTTCATTTGCCACTAATAACAGCAATAGACTATCTTCTAAAAATACACTGGCAACTTCCATTGGTTTGGCACTTACTGTTGTCCAGGCACCAGGTTTTATTGGGATTCACCCATGGGCTCACCATTCAGCCCTTTTAAAGATGAAGATATTGACATTCAGAAAAATTAGGTAATTATTCAAGGTCTATCAACCCATTAGTAACAGGGCCAGGACTCAACCCACATCTGTCTGAACTTCGAAGTACTATTTCTCAACCTTTTTCCTTCACAACACAGGCACCTGGGGAGCCTTAAAACACATGCCAGGCTTCCACCCCCAGAGATTCTGATGTAATTGGCATGGGTTGCAGCCTTGGATTGAGAATTTTAAAAGGGTGATGCAAATGTACAGGGCTGAACTCTTAATTTTTACACTCCAGTGTCCAGTATGGAGAACACTGTCAGTGAGGGTAAGAAGCTGAGGACATGTGTTTACTGAGTTAATTCAGTCCAAGCCAGCACTCGCAGACAGAGAAAATCAGGTCAGCCTTAGAGTATCCAGATACTTGCTGATGCCCTCTAATGAGGGGCAGAACAGCAAGCCAATTATACGGTGACAAGTTGACCCCAGCTAATATCTGATTTTTACAGATCCCCTGCCTGCCCCAGATGTGTGCTCGTTGATTCAATAACGGCTAGATGAAACTTTAGGTGTCAATCTTCTCCATAATGTTGAGTCCTAGGAGCTTAAAATATCTAAACACAATATTTTAAAGCTGCTAGTGAATGTAAGGAGGTCTGCCCTCAGAATAAGGCCTCCCTAGCTGGTCTCTTGAACTGAGTCGTGAGTCAGCACAAAGCTAGGCTCTGTCTTCTGCTTTAGTTCTCTGTGGCCCATGTGCCCAGTACAGGGCTTCTTGGAAAGAGAATGAGTGAGTGTGACTCAGGATGGAGTTGTTTCCTGAAGATGTCAGGAAAAGCCAGGGGAAAAGGGCCCTCATGTCCCTTGGAGGTCAACCCCTAGGGCTAGCCGAAGCCCCTGGCCACCACTGGTCTGATTCTTGTTCCTATAGTTTACTTGTTCCCCGGGAACCAAAACTTAAGACCCCCCAAATTTAAAGCAAAAGACACTTGGTACATCACATTCTAAGTTCAGAGGCCCAGCCAGTATTAGGGCCAACCACCGGCCCACAAGTCTTAATATGGGAAACCAACCCTATTCCCTGATGCCCAGTTGCCATAAGAGCTCTGGTTTGGGACAGTACTCCCCTTTCCCAAACCAAGTGAGGGGACGATCTTGGAGAATCTCTCCTAGAAAGCAGGCTTGCTAGAACTCTGACTGCAGAACTGAGGCACCCAGAGGGAGGGGTTGGGGAGGGAAGGGGGGGAGGCAGTTCGGTGAACTCAGGTGGCAGGTCATGGGCACTTTGGTGATGGATGTGGCGTGTTTATATTCACCTGAAAAGGCAGGGACCTATACCTTGAATTCATACAGTGTTGTGAACCAACACTATCTCAATAAAATATAATTTAAGGAAAAATACAAAGTGGGTTGCTAGAAGTAACCTGTCCTCTTACTAAGATCGGGTCCAGTGTCTACCCTTTTCCTTAGAGTTGCAAAACGAATGCATTGGCACTGAGCTTGATGCTACTGAGGCACAGAAGAAGACACTGTGGGACAGATGGTGGCTAGGGGACTGTCAAGTGGAGAGGAGCAAAGGACAGGCCATTTCCTGATTCTTGAGGAATAGCTAAGATGTATACAGCAGGTATCTGCAAGTTCAGGCATTGTCCCAAAGAGCAGATAAGGTTAAGTACCAACCTACCAAGGTCTGGCCCCAACCTACCACTATATGGGGGTAGAGCATTTCAGTGGAATGTATGATGCCTCCATCAGGGGCACATGCCAATTGAGCAATATTTACTGGAAAATAAGAAATAAATGACATGAAGCCATTTCATGCCTGCACTCACAATCAGTTGAGACACTTCAATCGGTTTGTTACATTTTCATTGCTTCCATGAATCCTTGAAACACTATGAGGCAGCTACTCTTTTTATTTCAAAGTTAGAGATGTGAGAACTGAAGATTAGAGAGGGCAAATAATGTGCTTCAGATCACAAGGCAGGTAAATAAATGACAGTCTGCTTGACCTTAAAACCTATGTTTTAGGTCTGCTTGACCCTAAAACCTATGCTTCATCTCCTTATCTTATCCTTATCTGGCCTAGATGTGTGTCAGGGAGAGGCGGTAAGATGAGTCAAGGATAGCCAATATGTCCTATATTCTTTCCACCTGGTGATTTCCTCTCCCTTTAGCTACCAGGGACTTTATTTCTCAGACTAACTTTGAGGAGGTTCTAGTTCACTCCATGCACTCCATGCTCTAAGAGTCTATCAATATACTTCTTATCACTTCAAGTTGAAATCCCTCAACCCTCTCTAACCACACCCCCAAACCTAAACTGTCTCCTCATTTGGGGTTCCGCAGCTGTATCTGTCTCAATGCCCATTCCCACTTGTCAGGAGGGATTGCAACTCTACTTCTCAGATTCTAGCGGTCCCACTGCAGGAAAGTGGATCTGACTGTAGGATGTGACATCAATGCTTACTATCAAACTCTCATCTCAGTAGACCATAATTCAGTATGAGTTCATAGGTTAAAAAAAAAGTCATGCTGCATGACGCCATCACTTATCACCAGGGCAATGCAAATCAAAACCACAATGATATACCATCTCACACCTGTGAGAGTGGCCCATATCAAAAAGACCTGAACCAACAAGTACTGGTGAGAATGTGCAGAAAAGGGAACCTCCTACACTACTGATGGGGACATAGAGTGATCTTGCCCTATGGAAAGTAGTGTGACAATTCCACAAAACATTCAAAGTATATGCAATGCATACAATCCAGCAATTCCATCCCTTGGTATTTGCAAAACCACTAATTTGAGGGAATAAAATCACTAATTTGCACTATATTCATTGCAGCGCTGTTTGCAATAGCCAAGTTATGGAAACACCCTAAGTGCCCAAGGGCAGATGGCTGGATAAAAATGTGGTATATGGAATACAAGGGAACATTACTCAGTTATTAAAAAAAGAAATGTTACCATTTGCAAAAACATGGATGGATGGAACTGAAAGAGATGATGCTAAGTGAAATAAGTCAGAAGGAGAAAGACAAATACTGGATGGTTTTACTCCATGTGGAATAAAAAGAAAACACCAAAGGAACAGACAAAATTAAACTGAAACAAACCCTGGAAATGGGATTGTGGAACTGAGGCTACTAGGGGAAGGAGGGAGGAAAGCAGGGAGGGGACCCAAAGGGTAGTGGTGGAGGAGTGTGGGTGCCTTGGTAATGGGGTGGTGTGGTAGCATACAGCAGCTGCAAGGCACCCACACTCCTCTAGAAAAATTTTTCTTTTAAATTGGATAAATATGATGCAAAAAAATACTTGAAATAGCTTCTGAATTTTTGAATCTGCATAATCATAACAATAAGTGCTGGCATGTATCACCCCAAAATTACAACTGATGATAGGTAGGTTAACATCTTTATATCTTGATCACACAATAATAAAGAAAATATTTGTTATTTAAAAAAAAAAGAGTGAATCTATACCCCTAAATCATACACAGTGTTGTCAACCAATGTCAATTTAATAAAAATGTAAATAAAAATAAAAATATAAGCACACGTACACAAAGCATGTGTTGCTCAACTTATAAAACAAAACCTCTTCAATAATTAAAAAAAAATCTTAAACAGATGGGTACTGTAGCCCTAATTGAGAAAGAAATCTTTACCCTAAGCTTTTTTGCTTAGTACTTGCCACATGCATTATGGCTTACTAAAGTACTTACAGGAATCCTGTTGTCAGAACTAAAATTCCTTTCCTAAGAGTATTCCCATAATAAATAGCAACAAACACTCAGCTTTCATCTATGAAGTTTTAAACCAGGAGCTGTACCTCCCTTTTGATCCAGCCCAGTTTCACAGGTGCCGCAAGAGCACTGTTAAGATTGTCTTAACAGATTCCCTTGGCCCGAGGACTTCCTGTGTAGAAAGGTGGGAGCTATGGGACCTACAATAAAACCATTTGGTCGATGGGAATTTTCAAAAATGGTATGGTCATTATTTATAATCTCTTTATTTTTTTTTTGGATATATTCACCAGTTCAAATCCTATTGGAGCTAAAGGTATAAGATTTTCTCTAGTTCTTTGCATTTTTAATTAACAAGTTGATCCTATGACACGATAGTACTTTTTCATTGGGTCAACATAGAGCATGGCATCATTTCCTCCCCCCCCTAAAAATGTAAAAATAGAAAGAATGCAGATGGAGTTAATGCTCAAGCATGTACAGTCCAATATTCTGCTAGTGACAGGAACCAAGAGATTGATAGCTGGAGAGAAAGAGTAGTCTCCTTTGGTATTAGCCACTCCCGTTGGATAGGGAGTTTCCCAATTATTTTTGATGTCTTCAGGACTCTGCCTAGCACCCAAGAATTCATGCAAATAATTGTTCAAGTCATCACATATTGAACTGAAATAGTTGGGTAAAAAAGAGGCCGGGCACGGTGGCTCATGCCTGTAAGCTTCAGCCTATGAAGCGGCCGGGGCTAGGGATCGAGGTTCGAGTCCCGCCTGGGGCCCGTAGCGAGACCTAGTTCCAAAAAATAGCTGGGCGTGGTGGCGCGCGCCTGTCATCCCAGCTACCTGGGAAGCTGAGGCTGGGGATTGCTTGAGTCTGTGGTACCCCGGGCAACGAGAGCCTGCGGTTCCACGGGCAAAAATAGCAAGACCTACTCTCAAAAAAAAAAAAAAAAAAAACACCAAAAGAAACCCCCCACAAAATTATGTCTGCTTCTACTCTCTGAGCATTAACTGACTTTGCCACGCTGTTCCACCTTGAAAGCTGGCTTCTCGATAATCCCTGCTGATGACTTTTCTGAGTTTGACATATGCCTTAGTCAATTCAGACTGCTATGACAAATACCTGCGTGACTTAAAAACAAACTTTTTTTTTCTCTTGGAAAACTGAGATTAGGGAGCCAGTACAGGCAGGTTCTTGATGAGGGTTTTCTTTCTAGTTATGTCCTCAACGACCTTTTCTTGGCCCCTGCATGGAGAGAGGCTGAGAGGGAGAGAGAGAAGGAGAGGGGAACTATTTCTATTTCTTTCTGTATTTATAAGGATATTAATATCCTTGGTGACCTAATTGAAACCTAACTAACCCTTCCAAATTTCCCACCTCCAAATACCATCACATTGAAGATTATGGCTTCAATGTACTACTGTCTTTTTCCCTCTGTAGCTTCTCTGTTCTCTGCTGCCCAGAAGGGCTCACCTTGGTGATTGATAAGCTTGCTTCACCTGTCTTCCCAGTATAACTGAAGGTAAATGGACATTGGAACTTTGGGGGAAGTATTGGGGTAATATTTATGATAATTACTTCAGTCTTGCCTAAGAGAGCTAAATACCATCATCAGCTTCTAACATATCAAAATCCTATCATCACCATTAATATTAAGAGCCCAGCTTTACCACAGCATCTCCTACTGACAATCCTGATCTAGAGACAGCCAGGAAGACAACCATTATTGATCTCAAAAAACCTAGTGTCCCTCTTACCAGTGCATTCCTGCTGGAGGTATGTCTTCTGAGCTTTCCCAGGGAACAGTCACGTGGCTGTTGATCTGGGCTCACATTGCAACTCCATTCTAACATTGCCACATCCCTGATACCTTGAACTTTCAGATTCCTTCCTCAATATCTAACCAATTATGATATATCCACTTCATTAATTATAAATCACTACTTATCCTCATCAGTCCCCCATTCCCTAATTCTAAGTTGTCATTCCAGCAGCACCTAAGTATTGTTTCCATGGGCCCTTACTAGGATATTAAACTCTGGTCATGGGAAAGGCTCCTATGCCAATGAGTTCCCTTTTTCCTACCCTAAATTTACATCAAGTTTACATTTTCAACATATAATCACATGATCAGAGGATAAACACTTAGAATTTCAGAACCCATATCATATTCAGTGATGTGACCAGTCTTAGTTTGGGTCCTGGGATTAAGACTACAGTAGTACCTGCTGCAGCCAGAGTAGAGGACTGCATTATTTCCTTATCCCAAAACAATTTATTAATGAGCCACCAGAGGGCGACAGCTGCCCTGTTTTAGTAAATTCTAAATATTTGTCCTTTTTCCATCTTACACAATATTTTATACAGGCAATTATTTCTAGGAAATTAAAAAGCCACATAACCTTGAGGTGGTTATTAGGTCTTTAACCATTCCTCAGGAGCTGTTCCCCATCCTTCCTTCCTTTTTGCTAATGATGGCACTAGCCCTTACCGGCCTAGTCCTTCTCACTCAGCATCTGCACCCTAGTGATCCTGCTGTGTTGGGTAGAAAACTTGGGATCTGCATGTTATGGGTCAAATTGTATCCCCCTTAAAATTCGTATGTTGAAGTTCTAACCCCTAATACCTCATAATATGGCTGTATTTGAAGATAGGGCCTTTAAAGGGGAGGGTGTCTGTTTCAGGTTAAGTGGGATTATTAAGGTGAACTGTGTTCTGACTCATGTTATTCTGACTCGCGTTCCTCTAACAGAAAATTTGGGCTCCCAAAGAGGCATCAAGGATGTGCGTGCAGAGGGAAGATTGCGCGAGAGTAGTGAGAAGGTGGCCATGTGCAAGCCAAGGAAAGAGGCCGCACAAGAAACTGACCTACTGACACCTTGATCTCTGACATCTAGCCTCCAGAACTGTGAAGAAATAAATTTCTGTTCAGCCACACCATCAGAGGTATTTTGTTATGGCAGCCCAGACTAACACAGTATGTGACTTAGCATATTTTCTCTCTCTCTGTCTCTCTAGGTAATATATTCAAGATATACATACACATTCATATGTACATAAAATATACCCAATACACATATATACATAAACACATTCAAAATATGCATATTCATGTGTTACATATAGTTACAATTTGATGTGATTTTGTATCCTTTTCTTTTCAATAATTGTGTAGCATATTTATCCCATGTGCTAAAATTTTCTGACACATGATTTTTCATGTTTGCATACCTAAGTCTGTGTGGCTATACCATAATATAGCAAACTTTTCCAAGTTGAACAATATAGATTTGTTTCACATTATTTTCATGTTGTAGGGAATGCTGTATTAAACATGTCCCTATATGTTTATCTGTTGTGTTCATACTTTAAGTTAAGATTAGATGCTTACAATGGAATTGCTATTTCAAAGGCATGAAAATTCTCCAGACTTTAGGTAGATCTCTTCAAGTTGCTTTCCAGAATTGTCATATCAATTTCAGCATGTAAAAGAGATGACATAACTACACCCCCATTGAAAGTAATCATCATTATTTGACAACCATTCTAATAAGCAAAAAGAGTATCTGATAATTTATTTATTTGCATTTATTTGATTGTCAATAAACCATAGCTTTTTTCATATCTTTCTTACCCTTTTTATCTTTCTTTATATTCTATTAATTAACTTCACATAAATTTTCCTATGAAAGAAAATTTATTTGCATGAGACTTTTATTAATTGAACACACTAAACATCTGGAATGCTTTGGGAAAAGTTTTTTTCAAATTCTTTCATTAATTTTTTTTGATGTATACACATTTCAAAATGTCAACTCATCAAAATTGTTAGTGTTTTTTACTTTAAAATATTTTTCAGAGACAAGATAAAAATTTACTTAATCTCTTCCATTTTGTTATGATTAAATTTTTTTTAAATTGCTATGTAACAAACATATAACAGTGAACACATATCTTAAAAGTACAGTCCATGAATTTTCTAAAGTTGAGTCCCTTTGTAAAAAGCAGGTCCCAGAGCAAGGAAGAACATTACATATGTCGATGCTGAATTATAATGCTGTAAATCTGAAACATATATAGTGTTATAAACCAATATTACTGCAATAAAAATTAATTTTCAAAAGAAACAGTAAAATGCCAGCCTCTCAGAAATCCTACTCTTAGCCAGGTGTCATGACGCATGCCTGTTGTCCAAGCACTGGGAGGCAAGAGGCTTGGGATTGCTTGACTTCACAGGTTCAAGACTACCCTGGGCAACATAGCGAGACCTGGTCCTCAAAAAAGCAACCGGGAGTGGTGGTGGGCACCTATAATCCAGCTACTTAGGAGGCTGGGCTTGGGGATGACTTGAGTCCTTGGTACCCTGGGCAACTTGAGTCTGTGGTACCCTGGGCAACATAGCAAGACCTAGTCTAAAAAAAAAATCCTACTCTTGCCTTCTTCTAGTCCCTATCAATGGAGAATAGCCTCTATGCAGATTTCTAACACAATAATTTTGCCTGGTTGTGACCTTTATATAACTAAGAGTCAGACTCTATGTGTTCTTTCACGTTTATCACCGTCTGCCCAATTTATGTCTGTGAGCAATCCATATCCTGTGTGTAGTTGTCGTACATTTATCCTCATGCAAGTAGATAATAGATATAATAGAATTCCATTATATCATTAGAGACAATTTACCTATTCACTTTTTGTTTCATGGGCATTTAGGTAAGTTTCTCATTTGGGGTTATTACCAAGTGTGCTGCTTATGCATATCCTTGTACATGTCTATTGATAAACATATGCATGCATTTCTATTAGGTATAGACCTTGGAGTAAAAACTGGATTAAAGGATATGCATTTGTTCAGCTTTTTCAGCAATGTTTGCATAAATTTATACAGCCACCCTGAAAGCACAGCCATGCATACTTAACAACAGAGATACATTCTGGGAAATGAGTTAGGTAATTTTATCATTCTGCAAGGTCAGAGAGGGTAATTACACAAACCTAGATGGTGGCACCTAAAACACACCACGTAGGCTTTATGTCTAACCTATTGGCCCACCAGCATATACAAAAACTGTCACTGACCGAAAGGTCTTTAAAAGATGTACCACTGTGAAAGAACTCTAGCAAATGCCTCATCTTTTCTGTCATTTCCAATCTAACCATTCTGGTGAGTATGTGGTGGTATTACTTTGTGCTTTTGATCTCTATTTCCCTGTGAGTAATGAAGCTAAGTATTTTTTCATTTATGTTCTGACTTTGGAAATATCTGTTCATATCTTTTGTCCATGTTTCTACTCTGTCAGGTTTTTTTTTATTTATAATTTTTAAAAGAACTCCTACTATATATTGGATACAAGACACTTATAGATCATGTGTATTGCAATCATTTTCATTAATTATATAGATTATCTTTACTCTATTTTTTAAGAGTACAGACTAGTTTATTACTAAACAAAGTGATTTCCTATTTACTACAAAAAGAAACAGATTAGAAAAACTCCAATTACTTCAACATTGTCCAAAACCTTTCTCAACATTGTCCAAAGTCCTTCCCTCAGATTGTCCAAAACTCTCAGTCTCTTAGTCCCAATCATCTCACCAACATCCAGTCAATTAGAGTTTATCAGAGTGCTCCAAACAAACATCCTTTCTTCTCCTTCACATGTTTCATCCAAGCAGGAAGATAAAGACACTGTCTCTTTGAAATCAGGTGTCGAAAGAAGCAAAACGGGATGCTAACCAAACTTACAAAGGAGAGTAGTGGGCCTTTTAAAGCCAGCCACACACCAGGTTCTTCCCAGCCCGCACATGCAGTAGCAAGACCACATAAACTTTAAGAGGGAGGCAAAAACAAATTTACTTATTAAAAGACAAATTTGACGAGTCACTGAGGGTACAGGAACCCCTTTGGTAATGTTTCCACACAGTCCAGTCTCTAGTCCAAAGAACACATGGCTGCAGCAGCCATGTGCAGCCACAAAATGGCAGCTGCCCCACCTTAAACCAGATGAAGGAGTTAAGATGGTGTGGCCACTCCTTCGTTAAAGGCACAGCTCCACTCACTCCATGCCAGAAGAAGCCAAGATGGCGTTGGTGCAAGATGGAGTTGTCTATCCTTCTTCAAAAGGCACAGCTCCAGAATTCTTTCAGCTCCAACTCCAAAGTGGCCTGGCATCAGCAAAACTCACTCCATACAGCAACACAGCAAGCACTTCAGACAACTCATGTTGAAAGTGGCAATACAGCAAACTCTCCTCAGTTCTCCAGAAGACTTCTAAGCTTCACAGTTTCAGAATTAAACCAAGTTTTCAAGTACCACGTTTCAAGACAGCTCACACAGTTCAAAAGTTTTTCCAACATGCTTCCCCGGGCTCCTCACCAACGCAGGCTGGGGGTGGAAGCCCATAGCTTGGCTTCCTTCCCTCCCTGCTGCCCCACATGGGCAGCCTCCAGCCTCTTTGCTGCTTCTCTCTGCACCTTCCTTCCCCGTTCTGTTCTTCTTTTGATAAACATTTATTTATAATCTTAACATATTTTTTTTAAGGTTTGGGGATACCCTACATAAGTAAGCTTTGCCCACCTTATGCTTATGATTATGAAGATGTATACCTAAAAGCCTCACTACTTTGTCTTCCACATTTAGATCAGCAGTTCATCTGGAGTTAATTTTTATATATCAAGAACTATAGTGGTCAAAGCTTATTTTTTTTCTCATTTGGGATTTCTAATTAACCCAGTACCACCTATTGAAAAAGGCATACTTTTTTCCCTTTTGACAGATGAATGGATAAAGAAGACATGGTAGATATAGATAATGATGTACTGCTCAGCAGTTAAGCAAAAAAGATGAAACCGTCCCATTTGTGGCAACGTAGGTGAATCTAGAAGATATTATGCTGTGAAATTAGTTGGAGAAAGAAAAATATATTGTTGGAAGCTGTGGGTGGGAAGAAGAAAAAAAGCAGGTGGGATAAATTGACACAGTCTAAGATGGAATCATAGACTGGGCTCAGTAAACATGAACTGAGGAATGGTCACAATACAGTAATAACTAAGAAAAAGATGGGGGACTCATTATCTAGCAGAAAAACACCTGTGGGGGTAAACACCTTTATCTTTCAGGGAAATGTATTTCCAGTGGGTTAATAATAGGAGGTTAGAGGACCACCAGGTACAGATAAGAAACCTGCCAGAACCATTTCCAGTGTGCTGGAATGGTGTTGGAATGAATAAGGGTGTGCCCTCATTCATTGCATATCTCTTACTCGTTTATGGCATCCCACATCATATGATTTCACTCATTTGTGAAAGATAAAGAAAACAAACAAATGAACAAACAAACAAATAAAATACTCAAATTCTAAGAACAGAATGGTGTAACCAAAGAGAAATATGTAAAACAGATAAAGGTCATATGTATGATAGTGGATGTAGACTAGCCTTTACGTGGCAGTCATAAGGTACTATATATGGATGTTGAAATATAATGCTATAGACTTGAAACTATGACAATGATATACGTTACTTCAAAAATTGTAAATAAATATGAAAAACAAAAAAACTTTCTTCAATGTACCTGCATGTCATAAATGAGGTTTTATCTATACAGGTTTGTTTACAGAATTCCAATTCAGTTCTATACTGAGTTAATTACTGTAACTGTATGATAAAATAGGCCTTGTTATCTGGTGGTGTAAATAACCCAAAAGAAGATTGCTTTGATTTTCCCTGACTTTTTAAAGGTCTGTGTACACTTTAGAACGGCTAAGATTTTCATTTGGTTTGAATCACCTCTACAGATTTATTTTAGGAGAATTGACATCTTCATGTTATTGAATCTTCCACGGCCTCATTTTAATGGAGATTTTATTATTATTCAGGTATCGTTAGGCCCACAGAGAAAGAGATGATTGCCACTGGAAAGATAGCTTGCTACAGTTCCCTAAAGGAGAGATTATGCCTTGCGGCAGGAGTCTCACACAAGGAGGCTGGGTTAGTCCAGAGGTAGAAGGGTAAATGGTGACCTTTATTGTGATTTCTGCAGAAAAGTCTGTGGGCAAGGCCAGTAAGTAAGCAGGTTGAGGATAGGCTGGTTTGAATCATTTCAATGGACTTTGGAACATAAGGGTTGTCCCTGTGTATTGCCTAGTCCTTGTGTGATTAGGGCAGATGGGTAGTGATCCCAAAGGTTTGGATTGTGGTTGAGATTATGCATTTTGGATTCGTTGGTTTGCACTTGAAAGGTTCATTATTTATCTCTAAGAATTGACTGACTCTGGAAGGGACAGTCTTGTCAGTGTCAGCAAAACTCCAGATGCCAAAGTATCAAAAATAAACCATAAAAATAAACTGTGTGATCACTTTGGTGGTGATCACAGTGCAGTGCATACAGATGTTGAAATATAGTAATGTACACCTGAAACTTACATTATGTTAGAAATCAATATTACCCCAATAAAAATTTAGTTTTATAAAAACCACAGTGAAATAATGCACACTCCTAGTAAAATGGCAATGAATAAATAACAGTGACAAAAAAACACAATAAAAGATAGAATTAATAAACTATCATTTCAGCAATATTTTATAATCTCCTGTGCGTGGTCTTACACATTTTGAAAAGATTTATTTCCAGGTGTTTTCTGGTATATAGAAATACAGATGACTGCACTCTCCTCTGGGACAGGGTGAACTGAACTATGGTAAAAAGGAGTCCAATTCCTCTTTACTCTTTGTTGGGATTCCCTTCAAAGCCATCAAACAAACAACTTTAAATTAAGTTCTTACTAAGTACAGTTCTTACTAAGGACCAAATAGTTTTCTTGAGGTAAGATGGTTTTGATGGCACTCACATGGCTGCTAAAGCCATTTGGAAGCTATTGGCTTTGTGACAGATTTCCAGGTTAATCCCATGACAGGTGCATCAAGGGATATTTTGAAGACTGTGTGAGAGTGCTTCCATGTGAAGACTTGTTTCGATATTGATGATAAATGAAAGATTCTTTGTTTGACAGCTAAGAGTATCTAAGAGTAGGGTGTTTGGTATCTAAGAGTAGGGTGTCACAGGATGTGAACAGTGAAAAAGGGAAGAGGTCCCTTAACTCCCTTACCCTTTGTTAGTGTGAAGAACCCTGGTGGGATTTACACTGTTTAACCAGTCCTTCAGAGGACTCATACTAACAAAATTAGATTATGTTCCACATTCACCTATGGGCCTATGGAGGGACTCGGATTTTTACTTTAAGACCAGAAAGTTGCTCATATTTCTGAAGCTAGAACACTGCATCTTTTGATGGAGAAGAGGGTGGAAAAGTTGAATAATTAAACCTTAACTAAAACTGCTGTCTGAAAGACCTGTAGAGGGAGCTCTCACACATTATTATTTACCTATATTTTGCATGCAACTTGTCTTCCTTGCAGTACCAACTGGAAGTAGGCTATCCTTCCACTGACAAATTCCAAAGGAGAGTTATCCTACCCAGCAACATATCAACCAATGAGAAGCATGGCAGTCCAACCAATGAGAAGCCATCACCACCCTGATGAGCCATCATCATCCAATGAGCTCTGGCTCAGCACAGCCCTACTCCTCTTTTTTCCTATATAAATTTCCTTCCTTTTTTTCTTGGGTGTGATGAGACAAGCATGTCCAGAAAAACAAACAGTTCCTCTGGCTACATTGGAATAAACTCATTTGCTAGTAAATTAACTATTTTTTCATTTGAAGTTGACAAAGGGATGCAGAAAATAAAGGGCCCCTAATTATTTCTTAACTCTTCTTCAGGTACCAGTGCTTTTAGAAGGGGCTGAGAGGTGTGAACATGAGCTATACTAGCTCTTAGCTAAATGAACCAAGTCTCTTAGCAATCCAATGTCCCGAAGACCTTAGTTCCACAATCCCTAGAGAATGTATCTCAGAGTAAAGACACCATTTTTCATTTCTATCCTAAATCAGCTGTGTTTGCAAGGGCACCTTGAAGATAGGATCCTTAGGTGATCTTGTACCACTTCTTCCTAGACTGACTACAGAATCCAGGTGTAGCTTGCCAGTGCTCTTCATTACAGAGAACCACACACCAGATGCCTTGAAGAACAGTTTATATTCTCACAGTTCCAGAGGCTAAAAATCTGGAATCAAGGTGTCAGTATGGACTCTCTCCATTACTTAGAGGTGGTCATCTTCTGTATCTTTACATGTTTTTCCCCTCTGTGTGTATCTGTATCCTGCTCTCTTTATAAAGACACAGTAAATTCAAGCCCATTCATATGATGTCATTTAATGTAATTATCATCCTATATCCAAATAGTCATATTCTGAGGTACTGGAGATTAGGACTTCAACAAGTGAATTTGAGGGACATAATTCAACCCATAACACCAAGGATGTAATCATTCCATTTATATGGAACTTAGAAGAAATTCATTTCTGCAGTTGGCCAGATTTTTGGCATGGGAAACCTATGAGCAGAAAAGCAAAAACTGCCACTCATAAACAATTCCATAATGTCCTGACCTTGAGGCATTCTTCCCACATGCTCTATGGATTTTCCTAACTCTTATTCCCAATGACTCCTGATTACCTGTTCTATGCAGAGGAAGGATTTTTGTTCAGACTTGTAATTCTTATGAATTTATGTAAGTGATGTTTTTCATCTAAGTTATAATTTTTTGTCTAAAATTGTTCATCATGCCTTTCTCATTTTTAAAATGTCAATATGATATGTGGCTGTTAGTCCTGATATGGGTAATTGGTATTTATTCTCTTTTCTTCTTTGACAATCCTTGATAAAGTTTTATCAATTTTAAAAAAACTTTTCACCTTTCCCCCAGTGAATGCAATGATGTAATATGTATAGCATAATTTAAAAATTAACATTTCTTTTATTTCAACACTTGAAAACATCATTCTGGCCTCCATGATTTATAATGAAAAAAAAATCTGTCATTCAAATTTACTTTCCCCTACAGGTAAAATTCTTTGCTGCTTTAAAGATTTTTTTTTCTTTGTCTTTAGTTTTCTGAGATTTGATTATGTTCTCTTTGGGTGTAAAAATATAGTTGACATTCAAGAAAAAATTCTCACAAAATCCAATAGTTGAAACATTTTTTTATAAGACTTTTGTGAAAACTCCAAGTCCACATGTTCAAAGCATATCCTTTCAAAACCCTTCATGAATTTCACCACAGAAATCCATTTTGGGAAACAACTATGGCTGGCAAAAAATGAAGGAAAACATGAACAGCTTGGACTATATCAAACTAAAAAGTTTATGTAAAACAAAAGAGACAATAAACAAAACAAAAAGAAACCTAGCTGACTGGGAGAAAATGTTTGCTCTCCAGACAAATGACAAGGGTCTGATAACAAAGATCCACAAAGAGCTCCTACAATTCAACAAAAACAAAGCAAAAAACCCAGTCAAAAAAAATGGGGAGAAGAACTAAAAAGACACTTCACCAAAGAGGAGATACAGATGGCTAATAGGCACATGAAAGAATGCTCCACATAACTAATAATCAGGGAAATGCAAATTAAAACCACAATGAGATACCGTCTTACACCAGTAAGAATGGCCCATATAAATAAAACGGACAACAAGTGTTGGTGCAGATGTGGAGAAAAAGGAACTCTCTAACACTGCTGGTGGGAGTGCAAACTGGTCCAGTCACTATGGAAGATGGTATGGAGGACCCTCAAACAATTGAAAATGGAATTACCGCCGGGCACGGTGGCTCCTGCCTGTAAGCTTCAGCCTATGAAGCGGCTGGGGCTAAGGATCGCGGTTTGAGTCCCACTCAGGGCAACACAGAGAGACCTAGTCCCCAAAAATAGCTGGGCGCGGTGATGTGCACCTGTAATCCCAGCTACCTGGGAAGCTGAGGCTGGTGATTGTTTGAGTCTGTGGTACCCTGGGCAACATCAGCCTGTGGTTCCACGGGCAAAAATAGCGAGACCTAGTCTCAAAAAAAAAAAAAAAAAAAAAAAAAAAAAAAAAAAAAAAAAAAAAAAAAAAAAAAGAAAGAAAGAGGAATTACCATTCGGTCCCAGTAGTGGCAATCTACCCAGCAATCCCACTAGTGGGAATCTACCCAGAGGACATGAAAACACTAATTCAAAAGGACACCTGTACGCACATGTTAATTGCAGTTCTGTTTAAACTGCCAAGATTTGGAAACAAACCAAATGCCCCAAAACTGACGATTGACTGAAAAAATGTGGTATATGTACATGATGGAATACTACACATCAATCAAGGAGGACAAACACATGTCATTCGCAGCAACATGGATGGAACTATAAAGACTCGTATTAGCAGAAATAAGTAAAAAAAAAAAGGAGAAATACAGGATGGTCTTGCTTATATGATGGATATAGGGGAAAACAAACAAACGAATAAGAAAAAATAAAAACAACCAATGGGACTGAACAATGGAGCCAGAGAGGAGGAGGAGGAAGAAGGTGGGAGAGGCTAAGGGCACAAAAGATTAGGATGGCTAACAGGTGTTAGTGAAGTGGGAAAGCCCCGGGGTACACAATAATGCAATAATGTAATATAAATATAAATACACATATATATATACAAATTTTAAAAAAGTTAAGTTAAATTAAAAAAAAAAAAGAACAACCATCACAGATATAGTTGACATTCTTTGTAGATATATCTCTTCTATCCTATTCCCCATTATACATTCCCAGAAATAATAATCAGTACACTGGATTTGGTGTTTGCCATTCCAGTGGTATTTGAAACTTTTAAATCACACATCAGTAAATAATATATTATTTTGCATGGTTATAATTTCATAATATGTATACCTATCTGTGTAACTTGCTTTCTTCCCACAAAAAATTTTTTTTTAAATTATTAAAAAACAATTTCCTAACTAGGATATTGGAGAACACCCCCATTTGTTACTTCTATTATTGTAACCAAATTTCAAGTTGTCTTAAAGCTTTAAAACTAGTAATATTTGTCATATTGATATCTTGTTGTATCCTAATTTGCATATTGATATCTTGTTTTATCCTAATTTTCTTTTATATATATACGTTTTAAGCCTGAAATAAACTGTATAGTTTTAGGGGGAAAAAAGAAATTAAAAATGAAAGTTCTGTATGATTCAAAAAAAAAAAGTCTATCCTTGGATAAGTCAGACTGGTTTGATAATTTTGGTTTTAAGAAGATTTTAAAAGGGAAAATGGCATCAGAAGAAGCTTCCTGCTTTGCTCCAGGGAGAACAAACTAAGAAGTCAAAACAGGCACTGAACTCAGAGGATCCCGCAATGTGGGGTGATATCAGAGTCTAACACAATCATTAGAGACCAAGCCTGACTGAGTGCAACAGAGGAGACACAGAGGAAATTCAAATTAGAGGAAATTCTAATTCTAAGTCTTAACTGCTGAGTGTGAGAGAAGACAGCAGCTGCTGGGGTGCAGACTATGAATCAAACCGTGGATAGCAGGAAACTGCTGTGGTGAGACAGAAAACCCCAGAAAGGCATGATGCCCAATACCCACGCCCCTTACCCCTGTGTACTGAGTGGACACAGTGAAACCATGTTGAAACACGCTGGAGCTGTGCTGAAAGCATACCCCACAGACTGCAGAGATGCGGTTTAGGAGTCAGAGAAGAGCGCCGGCAGTGTTGGCACAGGCACCAGCCAAGTTGTTACATAGTGCTCAGGAGCAATGAAGCCATTGCCTAAGCCTACACTTAGTGAAATATAGCTGTAGATTAATTTCTTCCTGATATATAGCATCATCTGCTGGAAAGGTGGAAGAACTACACCCATAGTCTGAAAATAAGTAACGGGGAAGAAGACAACAAATGGAAACCCTCGGGGGAATACTAATCCATAACTGAAGAAAAAAAAGACTCTCCAGAAGCCAATATAAATGCGCAGAAGATCTTTTCTTCTTTATAAAGTAAAATTCAAAATTACCGTGATAAAGAAATTCAAAGAACCTGGTGCAGTGGTGTGTGCCTGTAATCCCAGCTACTTGGGGGCAGAGGGTAGGAATCAGTTGAGTTCGCAGGTTTGAGACCATCCCGGGCAACATAGCAAGACCTAGTCTCTTAAAAAAAAAAAAAAGAAATTCAAAGAAATGGAAGAAAACACAAAAAAGCAGATCAAAGATGTACAAGAAAATGTCACTAAAAAAAGAAAGTCCCATTGAAATTGAAGCTTTAAATGAGAAAAACAAAGAGAATGCAGGGTGTAAAAAGATCAATAGAGGAGAGGAAGAAAATTCTGGAGAAAGCTATGGAAGTAGACTAGACAAAATGGTAGATAAAGTCAGACACCTTGAAGGTGACAATGCACAAAAAAATCCAGGTAAAAGAAGAGAGATACAAAGGGAAATAAATGAAGGAAAAAAGAAATAAAATGAAAACAGAGAATTCGCCAACTCCATGAGGAAATGCAATATGAAAGTGTTAGGCCCATCACAAATGTCACGTAGCACAGACTCCCCAGAGGGAAAACAAGGACAAAAAAAAGGTTTATTAAGAAACTCAGCTGAGAACTGACCAAGCAAAGGGAAACTCGACCTCCCTGATTGCTCATTTGCAGGTCTTTTTATATAATTTTGCAAAGCTTAAACTACACATCTGCATTCCTATTCTAAAACCAAGCAGAGGTAAAATATGGCAGACATGTTTAGAGACATACATTAAATTTACGAGCATATATGATGGGTTATCTACCAGGCAGGGGCTGTCTATATGTTTGCTTTCCTTTCCCAGAGGAGTGCTGTCCAACGGGAGGTGGGAGCTGCCGGTGCCCTTTCACAAGGGAGTCTTGATGTGCCCAGATACTCTGTTTACTTTTACTGTGCCGGTTCAAGCTTTCTGCTATTCATCAAGAATAATTCCCCAAAAGGGAAAGAGAAAGAGAACGGTTCATAAATTATTTAAAGGAATAATAGAGGAAAATTTCCCAAACCTGGAGAAGGAACTATATATACAAGTCCATGCAGCTAAAACAAAATAAAACAAAAAACAACACCAGGACAGGCGTGGTGGCATGCATCTGTAATCCCAGCCTTAGGAGGCTGAGGTTAAGGATCACTTGAGTCCCCGGATTCAGGACTACCCTGGGCAACATAGCGAGACCTAGACTCAAAACAAAACAAAACAAAAAACCAAACAAACAAACAACCATCATATTGCTTAAATAAAAGGAGGCCTACAAAAAGACATATTAGTGAAGCAGTCAAGAATTCAAGACAAAGAAAGAAAATTAAAGCTGGGTAAGAGGAGGAAGCGACAGCTTATAAAGGAATCCCAGTCAAGCTTACATGTGACTTCACTGAAGAAAAACTATGAGCAAGGAAAGAATGGATATTGGTCTATTGCCGGGCTGCCGAAAAGCATATTGACATCACATGGTCAAAGGTAACAACTAGAGTTCCTCAAGGCCTCTGCTCTAGGTCACAACTACCTGTGAATCTGGAAAATTCCACTTTGGGATTTGCCCCTGCAGTGATATCTATTCTTCAAGCTGATTGGATGAGAAAATTCCTTCCTCAAATTAGCAGGAGACAGTTATCTAACTAACCACTAAGGGGTCAAAGCTGGTCTAGTTTACTAAATTCTGATTGCTTAGTTCTTACAAGGAGTGTAGAAACTATAAACCAATAGAAAAAAATTTAAATTGCCTGATGCCCTATGCCTTAGAGAGGCACAAGAGCATTATGACATTTTTTACACTACTTTTCTCTGTACCTTTTTAATGCAAATTAAAAAATCTTAATGTAGTATTTCTCCACATTTCTCTAACTTCTAAATTGTAACAAAATCTTGGGAGGAAAAAAACAAAACAAAACAAAAATACTGGGAAGGTCTGTCTAAGGTGTTATTATATTCTTATAATATAATATTATAGTCTATGGCATTGTTTTCTAATGTTTAATTATTACAAAAAAGTAAATAAGCTAAGGACGGTATACTTCATTGTGGTTAAATATTTGTGCCCATTGTAGGAGAAGAAAAAAAGTGCTTTTCTTTATCCTCCTAGGTTTTTGTTTGGGCACCTACACACACACACACACACACACACACACACACACACTCCCCATTGAGAGAGACTAATAGGAGAAAAAAACAGTGTAGTAACATTGATGTGACATAGTCTGGCCTAACTATAGCAGCCAGGCCTAAGCCTTGCTTCTAGGCCAAAGGTCGTTTTCAGTACAAGAATCTCCTGGCTCCAGAAAATCAGGCGGGAGCTTGCCTCTGACCAATCAGAGGGCGACAAGCTTGCTTGACTGGTTGTCTGACTGAGACCAGCCAACCTGAAGACGACCCCATTGGCACCAGACCACTACAACCAACATCCGGCAGGACCTAAAAACTGTATAAAAGACTGGACTCAGGGGACAGAGGGGGTCCAGCCTCCATGTTCTGATGGGACCACTTGGGCAGTGGATCAGGCTGAAGGTGGACCCTAGCTTAAGCTAGTTAATAAAGCCTTTCTTGTTCTTGTATCGTGTGTGAGTGAAGGGTATTTATTCCGAAACCTGTGATGCAGATCTAACAACATGTATTCCTCTTGTGTACATGGGAGATAATAAGGAAAACTGAGAATCTTCCCCAAATGGCCCGAAAATCCACCTTGCATAACATCTCCAGCTAAACAAAAAAGGTGTTGGTAACTGAGGAAACCAGTTACCAGAAAAGCACAGTAAATTGTTATGCAGATTTTGGTCCTGGTCTCCTCCATTAATAGGACTTCCTAGAGATTTGAGACCATTGATAAGCTCCTGGATTTCAGTTATCAATGGTTGCAAGAGGAGTGGCTGGCTCAAAAGCAATGCAGTTCCTTTGTTTTTGGGTTTTTTTAAACTTATTTTTATTCTTTAGATCACAACATAGTAAGTGGTTTTTGGGATACCTCCCCCCCTCCTTCCTCTGGTGCCCCTTCCATTAGCTCAAACCCTGCTCTTTGTTGTTTACTAGTCTGTGTTAAGTCCATTAGTCTCTTTTCTTTGCTGTGCCAGTGTTCTTTCGTTGTGTGAGGGATTGTGTTGTTGAAACCAGTCGAAATTTACTGATAGGTCTTCAGCCGTAAGTATGTGTTGGGCAGCCAGTCTGTATTTATTTGTGGTCTATCCATGTTTTCCTGTTGCAGGCCATCTTCTCCAATCCCATATCTGCTGTTTTGTTGCTTTAGCTTATAGTTCTGGTGTCAGATTTAGGGGGTTTCACCCCCAGCCAGTGTCGGTGAAGAAGTTTCTCTGTTGATACAGTCATCTAAGAATGGCCATTGTAGATCATCTTCTCTGCCTCAGTTTACAGCTTTGCTGTGGGGCTGATACTCCCCATCTTTGGCCTTCCTCTCCTCTCCCGAAGTGTGAGGAGGGGGCCTAGGCATCTCCAAAATGAGGTCTTGGGTCTTCCTGACCCGGTGAGTGCATCGGTGCGGTCCCTTTGTTACCAGAATCCCAGGGAGTCTCCGTTCCCTTAGCCAATAAAAAGAAACAGTTTAAGGAGAAGGAAAGTGGTTTAATTTGTTCACACACTGAGGAAAGGCAGCAAACTCCTATCTGAAAAGATCACCATCCTGCTCTTTGACAGAGGCCAAAGGTGTTTATCTAGGGCTATCAAGGGGCAGAAGAGGGAGTGGGCAAGGGTCAGCCTGACTGTTCTTGTGACACAAGGGTCTGCAGACTTTGGTTGACCTCAGCTTGCTTTCACCATCACCTGGTGATGAGCTATCCAGATGTTATCTTCCTAGTGATGGGCTTTTCTCTTTGAATGTAGGAAATGTAGGAAAATTATTTGCTAAGCCTAGATGGTAAATAAACAGATAAGAATGCTTATCTGGGGACAGAGACCAGTCCTTCCTTGCTCTATCATTTTTAGATTTGGAATGAGTTACTTTCCAGAAAGAATGTGACAATTACACACCCTAGGGAAGTGTGAATGATGTTTTGGTCCCATCATTTGCAACATGATCATGTCTTTGAAAATCTTTGCCAATTCACAGGGAACATACTGCAAATTGTACCTCTGTTACAATCAACTGTGAAAGAAATATTTTTTGCGCATGGTGCATTTGTCATATACTGTACTAAGCACTGGGAACCCAGCAGAGAGTAAAACATTCTCACCCACCTCATGTTCTAGGGAGATGAGGCATGCCAAAGGCCAAGGAAGCTGGTAATCTGGTAGGTACAGATCAGATCAAGTGTAAGTGGTTCCCCAATCCCTGGTCTCAACCCCAGGTTTGTTTGGGAGTAACAACAAAAAGGCAGTTTGGCAAATACAGTCAAGGGTGAGACTCGCACTACCCCTCAATCCACGCCTGCCAACCCTTATTTAGCCTTGGGAAGGGCTGCTGGACAACGGTGCCTTCCTCTTTTCCTGAGACTGGGAAGCCGCATCACTTCCTGTGGGAGAGGCAAGGCAGGTTGGGTGCCACCATAGTTTGCTGATGTCACCTCTGTGGGAACTCTTCTAGCCCCTGAACTCCTTTAAATAGAGTTGATCTTTATTTCCACAGAGGAAGCAAACAGTAGTGTGTGATGGGGTTCTGGTAAGATATGAATGTCGATCTTCAGATGTGATGTTGGGGTTCAGTGAGTGGAGCCTTGTGTTACCTCTGAGAAAAATTTCAGCAGTTTCCCTTTCAGGGGCTCTCAGGGTATTTGCTATGGAAAAGACATTTGCGTAGACTCAAACAGGCTTTTAAATAGGGCAGGGAGAAAAGGGTCACCTACAAAGGCACAGGAGGCTGAGAGTAGCTGCTGCGGCTGCATTTGAAAACAAAATGTTTGTTCAAAGAGATGGCCACCCAGACCAAGGCAGTGTCTTTAGACAAGAACTGCATTTTGCCAGAGCAAGACTTGTTCTTATAGTGTTCTTTAGGAGGGATTCATTCTCTTGTGGGCCAACAATCTCTGTTTCTATAGCAGTTGGAACCTAAGGGTTGTTTATTTCTATAGCTGAATTAACAACTCTGTTCAACATTTCTACCCCCACCTCCAGTTTCTGGTCTTGTGAAAATCCCTCCTAAAAGTTCTGCTCTTGAAGCATAATGACCAGGTGAAAGCATGACAACCTAAAATATGCTGAAGCTTATAGGGGTCTAGAAAAAAGTAATACAGCCTAGGGATCTAGAAAAAACAACCCATGACTTACTGACTCCGTTTACTGGGATGCAGCCCAGTTTCTCCTTGAATCGTGCTCATCCTGTCTTTGCTTTGTACTACCTCACATCAGACCATGTACTACCACTGATGATAGCCCACCTAGAACACCAAAGCATGTAAAGTGTATATAAACCCTTACCTTCCTGCTTCTTGCGAGCCTTGGTGTCCTCATTTCCTTGGTGGAGCTTTCCCTATTAGCCTCTATCAGGGTGAGTACTGAAATGTTGAGTGGCTGTGCTAGCGGGAGGCCTTGCCTGTTACTACAGAAGTGGACATTGCTGCAGCAGGCCCACTATGGGTACACACCCCCTTCAGGGCTCTGCCTATCTGTCTCTTTCTTACACACACAACAACAACAACAATAGGCTATTGAACAAGGTAAAGGCAATGCCTCTGATAGGGATAGTCATGTTGGAGGACAGGAGTAGAAAGTTTTGGAAAGAGGCATCATAAGACTTGAATCAGGTACCCCACGATTGAAGGGATTAACATAGTCATTAAACCAGCCATAGAATGAAAAATCCTTGCCGTCTGGCCGCAGTGGCATACAGCTTTTATCCCAAGCCTAGGTTGGGAGGCTGAGACTGGGAATTGCTTGAGTCCGTGGGTTTGAAACCCGCCTGGGGCAACATAGTGAGACCTAGTCTCAAAAAAATAGCTGGGTGTGGTGGTGCACACCTGTAATCCCAGTACCTACCTGGGAGGCTGAGGCTGGGGATCACTTGAGTCTGTGGGGGTACCCTGGGCAACAAGAGTCTGCGGTTTCCCTGGCAACATAACAAGACCTAGCTTCAAAAAAAAGAAAGAAAGAAAGAAAATGAAAAGAAAAAAGAAATTAAGAATCCTTTGGTGTCAGCTGCAATCAGACAGCTAGGCAGGTCCTAGAGGCACAGACTTTGAGATTCAGATATGGAGATTGAGGGAATTATAGAGAACCCCTGATCCTCTGAGTCTCCTCCAGTTCTTTCAGATTTCACCCGGCTAATTAGGCTAACAACTCCACAAAGGACTGAGCCCTTTCCAAAAAAAGGGTAATCTGTGCCCTGTCTGCACCTCCTTGGGGCAGCAATCTCCTGCCCACCAGTGACTATGCCAGAGTGTACCCAGCCTTCTTCCTCTGCAAAGCAGTAGAGGCAGCTCTCCTCTAAAGGCTGCCTGCCTGTGATGATGCAGGCCTTTCTTATCCAACCTGTCCCTTTTAGTGGCAGCTCGTTCTGCATGCCTGTGTCTCAGCAAGCATCCTTTCCCTCTGCTTTCTGTAGTAAACATTTTGAATATAACTAACTGCCTTTTGAATGTAAATAATGCCTCTGTCTCATGGAGAAACTCGCCACGTGCTGCTGAAAGGGTGAAATGTGTCCCAGAGATAATCCAAAAAACCCATTCTCTGAAACTAAAACCTCTCCATGTTGATTTTTTTCAGACAGAAAAATTGCCCCAAGTGCCTTAGCAGAAGTCCTGAACCCTCCTTCCAACCTTACATAAAATCAGGAGGTATCAAGCCTGAAAAGAAGCAATTTTAAATGTAGTATTGATAAGGGCACCCCCCCCCAACTGTCATTGTCTCCTGTTTTAGATGGCAGATTTCAAGGAAGATATGCTAAAATGTGACAATGGCCTTGATTAGAATTTCCTTTTAGAAAGATACAAGGGAAAGGAAGAAGTAAAACAGGGTTTTTCTTTGTAATGTGATAATTCAGGAGCTGTTCCTGGGAGGCAAGGAAAACAGAAAGGATATATAAAGAGGTTTGGAACAAAGAAAAGGATTTGGATGGAGATTCGGATTTGGATTCAGATTCAGATTCAGGTTTGGTTTCTGCCATTTTGTGGGATGAAGATGTGAGCCATGTGAGCTTGGTCATGTGGCCAAAGCCTGGGGCCTGCAGCCTTTGGCAGGTTTTGCTGAGACTTACTTGTGTCTGGAAGAGGCTGTGCAAAAGTCAGGCCTGAAAAGAAAGTGAACTTTGCTGGTTTCAATACTATGGAGCTGTTATTACTACCTAGAGGAGGACAAGGAGAAGACGGCATGGAAGTTGGAGCACACCAAAGGAGCATGCTAAAGGAAGATGTCTTCAAACATGAGGAGATAAACCCTGACTGATTGATGTTGGTGAGATGATCAGGACTGAGAGACTGAGGATTTTTAGACAATCTGGGGAAAGGACTTTGGACAATGTTGAGAAAGGTTTTGGACAATGTTAAAGTAATTTAGAGTTTTACTTACATGTTTCTTTTTGTAGTAATTAGGAAATCACTTGGTTTAGTAATAAATTAGTCTGCACTCTGAGAGTCTTGCTTTGGCTTGGGATTTTGGTGAGAAGGCTGGGGGTGGTGGAAAGGACCCACAGAAGTCTAAAAGGGGGTAAATTGAGGCAAACTAGTCTAAAGTTTAAACTGTGTTTTTAAGTTTTTCTTTTTTAGGCCTGAGAGAGGGGAAGAGAGCTGAGAGAAGCTGTAGCTGATTTTTGCATACAAATAGTAGGTAAACAGTGAAAATGGTTATGATCTGTTTTGAGCCTGCTTCCTAGGGAGAAGCAGACATAGGTGTTTCAAGTTAAAAAGTTTTTTTTTTCTTTTCACCCTGTTTCAGCATGTATTCTCATTGTGAAAAATTTCTAATGAGTGATGAGGCTTCTGTCTCCAAAACACCTCCCCCACAACCCTGCCATGCCCCTTCTCTGCCCCTGAATTTCTGAGTACTTGGAAGCCCAGGTGAGTACTTGGAAGTTATCTCCATCTTTTAAGAAGCATCTCCAAAATGAATTATGTCTAGGACTATCTCTGTCATCACAGGCTGGAGGTATTGATTGAGGAAGGCATGTTCTGCAACATCTATAATTTTTTATTTGCTGCAATGCAAGGTAAGTAGTTGTTTGAGGAGCAAGACCAATGTCACAAACTCACTTGTTTTTTTTTTTTTAGAGACTAGGTCTCACTGTGTTGCCAGGGGTAGACTCAAACCCACAGACTCAAGTGATTCCTAGCCTCAGCCTCCCAGTGACTTGGGTTATAGGCATGCACCACCACACCTGGCTAATCCCACATGGTTTATTTTTTAATTTAATTTTAACTTTACTTTTTTTAAAAAAATTTTTTGTGGGAAGAAAGCAAGTTACATAGATAGGTATACATATTACAATGCCATAATTGCAAAATTATAACCATGCAAAATAATATATTATTTACTGATGTGTCATTTAAAAGTTTCAAATACCACTGGAATGGCAAACATAAAATCCAGTGTACTGATTATTTTTCTGGGAATGTGTAATGGGGAATAGAATAGAAGAGATATTCACAGAGAATATCAACTATCTCTATGATGGTTGTTCTTTTATTTAATTTAACTTAAATTTTTTAAATTTGCATATATATGTGTATTTATATTTATATTATATTATTGTGTATTCTGGGGCTTTCCCACTTCTTAACACCTGTTAACCATCCTAATCTTTTGTGCCCTTAGCCTCTCCCACCTTCTTCCCCCTCCTCCTCTCTCACTCCATTGTTCAGTCCTATTAGTTGTTTTTTTCTTATTCGTTTGTTTGTTTTTCCCTATATCCATCATATAAGCAAGACCATCCTGTATTTTTCTTTTTGGCTTATTTCTGCTAATATGAGTCTTTCTAGTTCTATCCATGTTGATGCGAATGACATAAGTTTGTCCTCCTTGATTGATTTGTAGTATTCTATTATGTACATATACCACATTTTTTTCAGCCAATTGTCAGTTTTGGGGCATTTGCTTTGTTTCCAAATCTTGGCAATTTAAACAGAACGGCAATAAACATGTGCATACGGGTGTCCTTTTGAACTAGTGTTTTCATGTCCTCTGGGTAGATCTCCACTAGTGGGATTGCTGGGTGGAATGGTAATTCTACTTTTGATTGTTTTAAGGTCCTCCACACCATCTTCCATAGTGGCTGGACCAGTTTGCACTCCCACCAGCAGTGTTAGAGAGTTCTTTTTTCTCCACATCTGCACCGACATTTGTTGTTGTCCGTTTTATTCATATGGGGCATTCTTACTGGTGTAAGATGGTATCTCAGTGTGGCTTTAATTTGCATTTCCCTGATTATTAGTTATGTGGAGCATTCTTTCATATGCCTGGTAGCCATCTGTAACTCCTCTTTGGTGAAGTGTCTTTTGAGTTCTTCTCCCCATTTTTTTGACTGGGTTTTTTGCTTTGTTTTTGTTGAACTGTAGGAGCTCTTTGTGGATCTTTGTTGTCAGACCCTTGTCACTTGTCTGGAAGGCAAACATTTTCTTCTAGTTGGTTGGGTTTCTTTTTGCTTTGTTTATTGTCTCTTTTGTTGTACAGAAACTTTTTAGTTTGATATAGTCCCAGCTGTTTATGTTTTCCTTCATTTTTTGCCAGCCATAGTTGCTTCCCAAAATGGATTTTTGAGGTGAAATTCATGAAGGGTTTTGCCCAGGTTTTCTATGTATTTTATGGTTGCAGGTCTCACTTCCAGGTCCTTTATCCATTTTGAGTTGATTTTTGTACAGGGTGTGAGACTGTTATCCTGGCCCATTTTTTACATGTCTTGTTCCAGTTTTCCTATCACCATTTATTGAAGAGTCTCTATGTAGAGAACCCAGAAAAATTGACAGAAAAGCTAATTGAAATAATAAACCAATTCAGGAAGGTAGCTGGATACAAAATCAGCACACAAAAATCAACAGCATTCATACATGCAAAGAATCAATCAGAAGAAGAAGAAATTGAAAAAAAATCCATTTACCATCACACCAATGAAAATTAAATACTTGCAAATTAACCTAACAAAACAAGTAAAACACCTATACAAAGAAAACTATAAAACATTCTATTTCTTTTAAAATAGAAGATGATGTTAAAAAATGGAAAGATATTCCCTGTTCATGGATCAGAAGAATCAACATTATCAAAATGGCCATACTACCAAAGGCAATCTAAACATTCAGTGCAATTCCAATGAAGATTCCAATGACATATTTCAAAGAGACAGAACAAAAGTCACTGAAATTCATATGGAACAACAAAAGACCCTGAATAACCAAAACCCTTTTGACAAACAGAAGAGAGAATGGAGTTATTACTATTACAGACTTCAAACTATACTACAAAGCCATAATACTTAAAACAGGATGGTACTGGTACAAAAACAGACAAACAGATCAATGGATCAGAATCGAATACCCAGAAATAAAACCACACATATATGGTCAACTAATCTTTGACAAAGGGGTAATCCCACTTGTTTAATCGAGCAAGGACATGAAGCATTTTCCCTAAACCCTTCCCCTTTAGGACATCCCTTTTTGTGTCCTTTGAATTAAAACAGCATAATCTCCATGGAAAGGGGAGGTACCCTGCCCCACCGGTTGAAGCATGGAGCTGAGGTTGTAGGAGAAGCCAAAGAGAACTTGGAAGGAGAAAAGATTTTAGAGGAAGCATATGGAGCAGAGAGACATTTAAAGAAGTCGCACCTGGCTTCTTGACCTTGGACTTGTACCAGGGTCTTGGGGGACATGGAAGAAGATACTTGGAAAAGATGTGTGGGTGAGAGACCTATGAAAGGTGGACAATGGAGTCTTTATCTTGACTTGTACTTCTTTTCTTCCAGACTTGCTTGGCTGCTTCTTCCCCTTTCATGTGGTTCCCTCCAGAAGGGGCCTTAGCTTACCTCCATTGCAGACTAATTCTATTAAATTTCTTTTCTGTTGGTTGATCTAACTGAGAGCATATTTTGTCTTTATGGAGCAGATGGCAAAACCTGTTTAGAACGTGACTGTTTGGGGGTCCTGGGGTGCCACTAGCCTACCCACTAACAGAATGACAATACTTTTAACCTGAAATAAAGTCTCAATAATAGTTAAGACAGAGTTGATTAGATAATCAAAGTGGGAATGCCAAAGAAGCAGGCCAAGGGATTTTTAGTTTTTTAGTCACAAGTTTGCATTTAGTTTCTGTAGATAGGAAGAGTGAGTCACAGACATTAAGAATGGAAATCAATAGGCTGGGCTTGGTTGTGCATGCCTGTAAGCGGCAGCCTAAGAAGTCACGGCAGGGGTCAGGGATCACGGTTCAAATCCCGCTGGGGGCATGTAGCGAGACCTAGTTCCAAAAAAATAGCAGGATGTGGTGGCGCACGCCTGTAATCCCAGCTACCTGGGAAGCTGAGGCTGGGGATTGCTTGAGTCTGTGGTACCCCGGGCAACATGAGCTGCAGTTCCACAGGCAAAAATATCAAGACCTAGTCTCAAAAAAAAAAAAGAATGGAAATCATTCTTGACAGGAGGAGATGCTGATACTAGAGAAAGGCAATGCAGGATTTAATTTCCACCTTTCTAAAGAATGCAAAGCTTGGGGACCCACTGTTCATTCTTTATCTGACTTCTTGGTCTTCAGTGAGTGTGAAAGACTGTCTTGACCTTCAAGCAGTACAATTGCAGATACTCCAGGATGGAGCCTATTCACATTTTAAGTTTGAAGATTGTTTTGTTCTCTTGCCTACTAGATGAGGGAAGGATCCCTAGAAATTTTTAGTAAATGTTCACAGTAGCATCTAGAAGATTGTAGGATAAATGAATTATCAGGGCTTTTATCTTGCCATTAGACTTTATGACCAGCACCTGTGGTATTGTGCCCTCCCCATGATCTTGCACACCTGGCTCAGTGGGTGTGCACATGTGTGAGTGGGCACACCTGGACCTAATGATGTGGCTGTGATGGTATTGGGGGCCCTGGACCCCAGCATTGTAATGGTGCATTAAAATTGCAGCCATTGTGCTCTGGTGGGTGGAGACTTGGAGACATGAGAAAAGAGGTTGAGTCGATTAGGGAGTAGACAGAGACAGAGAAGGAGAAAGATACGGAGAAGAGCAGCAGGGAGACTGGAGGGCCTCGGAGCTGTGGCTGCCATATGTGGCAGCAGGGTAGGGAAGGAAGTCCCTAAAGTAAAGAAGATGTGGCAAGAAGGCAACATCATGCCTTTGACTTCATGCTTGGAAAAGCTAGAACACACCAAGAAGAAGGAAAGATGTCCTGTGTTTGGAACACATACTTCTGTAATTAGACAAGTGGTGAGATAAGAGACTAAAGGACTGTTTGGACGATGGTGGGGAGGCAGGGGTTTCTTACATATTTATTTTGTAGTACATATCTAAGTAATCACTTTGTTTAGTAATAGTTTGCTCACTTTACAAGAGTTTGGTTTGGCTTTGAAAGATATGGCTTGGAATTTTAGTAAGGTGGCTGCAGATGGTGGAAAGACCCAAAGAAGAATAAACTGCAGGTTCTTAGTTTTTGTTCCCTCTTCTCTCTGGTCTGGAGGGAGCTGCAAGCAGCAGGTATTTGAATAACAAAGGTTACTGGTCTGTGAAAGCTCAAGGGTTAGTAAAGTCATTTGCCCAGCTTGCAAGGGGTTAAGACTTGAGTCTTACTCAGGAAAAGTGGACAAAGGATTTTTTTTTTTAAAGACCAAGTTTCACTATGTTGCCTGGGTGTAGTCTTAAACCTGAGAACTCAATGATTCCTAGCCTCAGCTTCCTGAGTAGCTGGGATTACAGGCACATACCACTGCACCCAGCTATTTTTTCTTTTTGAGACTAGGTCTCGCTATGTTGCCTGGGGTAGTCTCGAACCCATGGACTCAGGTGATTCCTAGCTGTAGCTTCCCGAATAGCTGGGATTATAGGCATGTGCCACTGTGCCCAGCAGGGCAAAGGATTTTTATGGTAAAAAAAGAGCCTGTCTCTCTCTCTCTCTCTCTCTCTCTCTCTCTCTCTCTCTCTCTTTCTCCCGATATTAATAAGGGAATATAAACTAATATACAGGAACAAAATCTGTATGTGGGATATGAGCTTACTTAAGCATATGAGTCCTTTCTAATTGACTGTAGTGAACACTGACACAGAAACTGGGTATTTAGCAACAAGTGACAGAAAGAATCCTGGAGAAGCAAACCACATAGCTGCCCTAAAACCAGTTCCCAAAGTGCTGGGCCTATCTGCTACAGTACAGGACATAGTTCTAGAAAAAGAAAAGACCAGTGGGCCAAACATAGATGAACAGCTTGCAGCAAGAGGAGTTGGAGTGACCAGAGGGGGAAAGGGGAAGAGGGAGGCAAGGTGTGGAATAAGGGTTACAATACAAACATGCAAACATGACCAATGTTTTACAATAATTACAAAATGAAAAATTTATTTAAAAAAAGACAGGGTATAAAGGAATCATCCATGGATTTTGAAGCTCAGTCTTTCTGCTTCACACCTACAGAAAAATAGAAAATAAAGGGAATTTCCTGTCTACCTTAAATATAGCACTGAAGAATATAAACATCTAGCTATATTTTGAATGTTGTGCAAAGTTCAAGTGTAAAAGTAGTGTTTTAAAGCCCTTTTTGGATCAATAAAATGCTGCTTTATGATGATAAATAAGTCATAACTTGGTATTATCTAGACTGAAAATAAGATGTAATATGAATGGAATATTGGTTCTTGTTTTGGCACTGCTGTTAATAACTAGGGCATACCCCCAAGCTATAGGTCAGCACAGTAATATTGTATTGGTGTTGTCTCCATCTTTCAATAGAGACACTAAGAACATTTTGACATCACCCTCACCCTCACTCTTACCCCTGTGAGATCAGTATATGATCTTTTTCCATGGTGAATTGCTTAATATCATGAACCATGATTCATAAAAAGAAAAATGACTCGGTTGGGTGTAGAGGCATGTGCCTGTAGTCCAAGTGCTGGGAGGCAAGAGTCCTGGGATCACTTGAGTTCGCGGTTTCGAGACTACCCCGAGTAACATAGAGAGACCTGATCTCAAAAAAGCAGCTGGGCATGATGGTGGGTGCCTGTAATTCCAGTTACCTAGGAGGCTGAGGCAGGGGATTGCTTGAGTCCACAGGATTAGGACTACCCCGGGCAACATAGCTAGACCTAGTCTCAAAAAATTTTTTAAAAAAAGGAAAAGGAAAAATGGCTCACTAAGAATGGCCTTGGAAATATCCTAGTTTTATAACCTTCTTGTGTCCTCCTCCCCAGTAAATTAAGATTAAATGAAATTATTAGAGTCCTAGTCCAATAGGTTAGGATGGGTACCTTAAAAGTAGGGAGAGAGCAAGAGAGCACCTTTGTTCTAACCCAATCCCCATATTTTTTCATTCCCAGATATTTCCTTCAATCCTTGTTCAGCTGCTTCCAGCTTTTTCCAGTTTGTTCACTCATTTCCACAAGTTTTTCTTAAGCCAAATCATGTACCAGGTCCTTGTCATTCTATTGTATTTTGCTTTCCCAACTCAAACCAACTAAGACACCTGGTCTAGGGTTTTACTACTTGTGATGTGAGAAACACTGCTGTGCTTGGACTGTTAGTAGGTGTTAGTCAAACAATTTTGAGAACGCTGCATAATGCTTGTGCCTATTGGAGACCAACAATGCACATTAGGATATTAAAGGCCCCCAGAGTCTTGCCTAGAGTGAGGAAATCTGGTTAACAGGAAATCTGGCACCTGTTAACATCTGCATGACAGGTTCCTTATATGGAGTGTGCTTTGGAAGCTCCTGAGGAGTGTTTCTTGTATTCACTTTATGCTTTGTGCTACCTCTGACTCTGCCCCACACCTACTGAAACAAATGACCTCAGGGTGAAGCATGGGCTTATGCTTCTTTTCAAAGATCATAGAGGATGTTGATGAGCGACCCTAATTACAAACCACTTGAAGGCATACATGCTTTGTGGAACTCAATTTGAGAACGACTGATTTGGGAGAACACAACACTCTGAGTTTATGCTTGTTTCCTGAGGTTTGAGGTTTAGAAAGTGAATTACTAGGAGAAAAAAAGTCAACCTTTAATGGTATAGAACTATTGACATGCAGCAGTTACACCTTTATATTCTCCTACTGATTGAGTTTCCAGTATGGGAAATAACTTAGGGATCCCGGAGCAAATAAGTGACCTGTAAACATGGAGCAAGCCACTGATACAAATGACCTCTACATGGCAGTCTATTTCCTGGTTTTAGTCAGTGTGGGCACAGGCTGCAAAGTTGAATAAATACTGGATAATTTTGAGTATGGAAATACAGTAGTTTAGTCAAATGGCTGTCATGATCAGATGCCTGAACTAAGTGGCTTCTGGGCTGCTTCTGTGTATTCCAGTCTGGGAAGGTATCCAGCCTGGGAAGAGGAGAAACTGAAGGGAGATGAAGCTTAGCTTGGGAAGGCAAAAGTGAGGGGACAGTGTAACTTCTGTGAAGCTCCCATAGCGGCTGAGAAATCAACCAACTACTCTGCCGGCAGCACCAGCTCCAGAGTGCTGACTGAGGACCAGGATACATGTCAAGCTGAGACCTCTGGTTCCTCCAAGCCACTCATCCGTTGATGTGTTCTTTGAGAAGAATGCTTTTAAAAATAAGATCTGATGAAGGGTCCTGTAGAGAGATGCCTTTTGAAATACAGTCATTTCAAGAACCTATTCTCTCATCCCTACTGCTCTTTATCAGAATTCTACATTTGGAGAATTTTGGACTCTCCCAGGACAACACCAGGGTCCTAGTCTTGGATTGGCTGCTAATTTCCAAGGGGACTTTAGCAAGTCACCTCCCCTCCTTCAGCTTGGGTTCCACCATCTGTAAAGGGAAGAGGTTGCACTAGAGCCACTCCAGGTTTTCTGATTTAATCCTTTATGAAACTGCTATCAATATTTTGGTGTTTTCTTTTGTCTTGTTATATCTATCTATGGCTAAAGATATATTTTAGGTAATTCAGAACCATTTGGTAGTAAGCCAGTACAGCCAGTATACTGGTAATATTTTTCAGTACACTTACATTGTGAGCACCTTCCCATATCATTAGAATCTAATAAGACATAAGTATAAAACCGCATAATCTGTCCATTACATGGATGTGCCATAATTTATCTATTCCCATATTGATGGATATTTGCTATCTTCAATAATTTTGCTCTTCTAAGTAATGCTTTATAAATATCTTTGGACATAAATCTTTATCTATTTTTCTGCTTATTTCCTTAGGGTTGAGTTTTAGAAAGTGAATTGCTAGGAGAAAAACTGCCACTTTCAACTGTATAGAAAAAATTAACATGCTGCTTTTTGGCAGTTTCATCTTTTTATGCTTCCACCAATTACATATAAAATCACCCATTTCATTGACCCTTCACCAGCAGAAAGTAACATATCATAGATGGATTAGAAAATTAAACCTAAGCAATTAAGCACTAAGCAAAAAGATATTAAGGCAATGATATATTTAGCAAGAGATACGTAAAGGTATCTTAATATGAAGAGCTGTCTATCAATGGGTAGCTAAGGGTAGAGATTATAGGAATACTTGCCCTCTCTCTGCCTGGAAAAGTGTTCCTAGGAATGGGGGCAGTAGAAACAAGAAAGAACACATCCAAACATTCAACCTGGTGAAGATTCAAAATTTGTTTGTCAAAGACACCATTCAAATGCAAAGGGCATTAGGAATAGATATGCCATGTTCTAAAATGAATTAATGTGCCTCATAACTAAAAAGAACTAGTTCATTTATTTGTTCTACTTTCCCCCTAGTTTTCTAACATATTAATCTATTAATATGTTAATCTATTAATCTATTAATTCTTCCATATTATTTTTTTCATTTTACTGGTTTATTTATAATTTTGACTAGTGCTTAACCTTTTTTGGATGTATTTAAGCCTATGTATTTCCCTCTAAGTGTTTCCCATAGTTTCTGGCCTGGATTGTTTTCATTATCCATTGTTTCCTAAAAGCTAGTTTTGGTTTGTTCTCCCCATTTGACCTAAGAATTAAGCAAATTAAAAAGTGTTCAGCTAGAGAAGTGTTTTTTTCATTTTGTTTTAATGTTTAGCTTTATTTCTTTGATATTATATCTTATCTATATTATTTCTACTTTTCTGAATTTATTGGTTTTTGTGTGTGTATGTGTGTGGTTTAACACATGATTTTCCAAAATGTTTCAAGAGCACTTTTAAGGAAGGTATAAAGTTCAATTTAGCAAATTTACCTTTTAGTTTCTACTTTTAAGTTTTTGTCTCATTGAACTTGAACTAAAGGAGATGGATTAAAGTGCTCTCAAATGGTTTCTATATATTTCTCACATCTCTTGTGATTTCTGCTTATTTTAGCAGAAGCTGGAGAAAACCAGCAGGTACAAAAGTAGCCTGGGTGCTTGTGATGTGAAACTGTCAGCATGCCAGGAGCTCTCCACACCTGTGAATGAACTCATTTGGGCCAAATACTAAGGGACAGACTGCTAGGTACCCTCACCTGTGAAGGGCAGCAACCTTCATGACCTTAATACTGCCACAACTAACCTTTATCTGAAATGCAAAGTGAAAGCATTTCATCTCATCTCTTGTATTTCCAATACAATCCCTTGTATTTCCAACAATGGAAAATCAGAGTTTGCAACTTATCATTACCAATTTGTACAGTATTGAAGTGGGTGGCACTGGGTCTCCAGGGATTGCTGGCGTGGGCACACATGTCCAGGAATTGAGTTCGAGGCAAGGTCATTTTGCTTTGTAGAAGGGGTAATTGCTGGGGATCCTGTGAAGATTAGAGGCACTCCTCTGAAAGGATAATGGACCCATAGCCTGGCATCTGAAAATGCACTCAGGAGCAACTAAGGCAAATGATCGCCACACCCTACCATGGGTGAAATTGGCTAAGTTGATTCATCAAAACCTATGTAATTTATGTACCAAGTAATTAGCCAACCACCTTTGCACCCAGATATTGGAGACAACAGAGACCACATTACCTGTCACAAGTCAGCCATTATGTGATTGAACAGTCCTGAGGGGAGGGGAAGGATTGACACTTAAGCTGAAAAGGCTTGGACAGAAGGGCTCACAGCCTCTATCTGGACTGTGGTGCAGAGTTTATTTAGAATCAGACTTTTATATCAAACATGAAGCAAGCAGTAACAAAAGAAGTTTTGATCCAGGGCCACATGGTTACAAGCATATCTTTACCAGTAAGTACAGTCTAAACTGCTCAAGTTTGGCCAAAGTGTGACCTGAAGGAGGTATCTTACAAATATTGCTCTGTAGACAGTCAAGGACACTTTGCTTTTCCCTCCATCCTCATTAGGAAAACACTCAGCAGCTTATCAGAGCAGGCCAGAAATGAACTAATGAGAACACAGCTCACCACATTACCCTAAACTATCCTCTTACCCAAGATTTCTGTGACTATGTCTTGGGACCTGAGCACAATGCTCCTTCTCCTTCTCCTTGGACTCTAAGCTCTTTGACCAAATGTAGAAGCAACATAATTACTTAAAATTATCTTTGGGCTTCATCTATTCCCACACAAAAAAACCTAAAATTCAAGTTCAAAGAGAAAGGTTAGAGATTTATTCTATGAATTCTTAATTACTTGACTATGGGTGGATGGGTTAGAAGACTTAGCAGCTTCCCTTTTGCAAGGTTTTTTGCCTTGTATTTCTTTGTAGTGTAAACATATAAGTGAACTTCTATTTATGCTCATTAACTCCTTCAGATTAGTGACAATCTGAATGAGGGGTAATATTTGACTTCACAACTCTAATACTGTTGTTGGGCAGGATCTTTCGTGGGGGAGGGAATACACATGAGCATTTCAGACACCTATTAAGACACATAGTACAAGTTTTTCTTTTGTTGGTGTCTAAAGTGAGAAGCTCAGAGGTATGGTGAGCTCCAGACACAGCTTCAATTCCACTCTTTGGGGGATTTCCTTGGTTCTGTCATAGTCTGTCACTGAGCTTCACTGTCAGGCTCTTGGAAAGATGACTATCCCAGTTCCTAGGGGTCATATCCAGATCTAAAAATTTCCACTGAGGAAAAGACCACCCGACTCCATATCTGCTGGTTGGGATAGGGGAGCCTTTCTAAGAAGCACCTAATACTCTCTTCACATACCATTAGCCCTGACTGAACCCTATTTCCCTTGGTTGCTCCCACCCACTTGCCGGCAAAGAAAATGGCAGAATCATGAGTGGATGTAACAAGCTGTGAATTTGCTGCCTCCAAATAAAAAGCAATCAGTTATTTCACCAACAAAATGGGTCTATTTGGTAACCACAAAAAAGGCAATTTGTAAAGTGGCACCCAGTCCCCTCAGATATTACCTTACCACCTTAAAGGAGGCCTCATCCCCATGCAGGAATGCAGTAAACAAATGGGTCTGGAGAAAAAGAAAGTCTCCTACACCATAAGAAACCCCAAATAAAGGAGTCTAGAGAACCATGCCACCCACCTGCCCTACAGGAGGTTCCTATCATGTTTGCCTCTGTTACTCCTGGAGATCTGAGCAGCATGGTCTGTTGCATTCCAGGAGCGCAGGTAAAAAGACACCCAGGTAAAAAGATACCCAGGAAAAAGACATTACTCAAAAAAAAAGAGACCAGTGGGCCAAGCCTCAGTGGAGGACTTGCAGGTGGAGTTGGAATGACTGGGAGTGGGGGAGGTGGGAAGGGGGAAAGGGGGAGCAGAGCAGGGTGGTTGTATAGGTGTGCATTATTGATGGGAGGGCCTCACCTAAGGGGAACAAGAACTATACAAACGAGACTGATGCATGAAAATAAGAAATTTTCTAAAAAATTATTTTAAATTACCTCATAATTTCATTTAAAAAGTAAGACTAAAACTAATAACAATGGCCGGGTGCGGTGGCACATGCCTATAATCCCAGCCATGGGAGGCTGAGGCTTGGAATCACTTGAGTCTGTGGGTTCGAGACTGCCTTGGGCAGCATAGTGAGACCTAGTCTCAAGAAAATAGCCAGGCGTGGTGGTGTGCACCTGTAATCCCAGCTACCTGGAGGCTGAGGCTAGGGATAACTTGAGTCCATGGGTTTGGAACTATGCCGGGCAACATAGTGAGACCTAGTCTCAAAAAAAAAACACCAAAAAACTAATAATAACAATGAATGTCTCATATTAATTGGAAGAATATTGTTTGTAACATCCACTACTCTGCTGTTTTGCCATCTTTTCTGAAAATTGGGAGAAATAATAGTCCCTATCCCTAGGTTGTTGTAAAGATTAAATGAAATGATGTATAGAAAGTGCGTAAAATATGGCATGACTTACGGTAAGCATACAGTAGTATATTTCCAAGTATTATTTCTTGGAAGTTGTGTGTATGTGCAGTGGAGTGTATGTCTATATTATATATTAATATGTACACGTAATAATATGTATTATCTATTCTTTCTAGCTCATAATGGTCAGGTGACGCCCCTCTAGTCCAGTCATTCTACATGTATCAAACATCAAACATAATTCCTCAGTTTTAATGGCAACACGATATTCCTGTATAAACATACGCTGTTTTGATTGAGTCAGACTTACTGAAGGAATCTGCATCCTGTTTTCCAAATCCCTGTACTGGAAGAGTGAGCACATTATACATTTGCCACGGACTGGTCAATCGAGAGAGCAGACCGCGGGGAACCAGGACTCGGCTGGAGCAGGAGAGGCACAGGGTCGGTGATGACAGACAGACACACCACTCAAGAGGCAATGAATCTGCTGCATTTATTCGGGATTTTAGTGTTTAAAATGATTACATCAACATTCTATGAGTCCATGAAGTTTGTGTTTTAACAGATTTTATCTTAGGTGAACATTAAACATTTTTAACTAAAACATAAAGTTCTCAAAAGCATTCCAAGACAATCATTTATTTTAAACCTATGATCGCTAGACTGGTTAATGATCACTACAATTGTTTCTTGTCTACAAGGTCATCTATTTTATCAGGTTTCATTACCTTAGGTGTGTCACTAAAGGATTTCTTATCCCTTCACCGAAAGTTTACCGGGGTTAATAGGAATTGTTCTCTCAGTTTTACAGAAATATTCTGACCGCAGGGCTCCCTCTGATTGTTTTCAGATAATCATGCAAGGCATGAACTCAACAACATTCCACCGCCTGGGACCTGAGAGTTACGCCACAAGAGTCCCCTGAAAAGCAGGTCAGCTCCTGACACGTCCCTCCTGCAGGGCAGAGAGCTAGCCCAAGAGAGCTCTGTCTCAAGGGTCCACCAAATCCAGGTCAGCTCCCATATACTTTGGTATGGCACCCCTCCTCACTGCCCAGCACCGACTCCCACTTCATTTCTTTCGACTTTTGCCATCATTTCACCCAAACCTTTGTTTCCTTCCACAGGGCCAGCAGCAAGCAGCCTCTGTTATTCCGCTCCGGTGCCCGGAGGTAGCCCAGGAACCCCGACTCTGCCTCGGACTGATCTGGGTTCTTTGCTGCCTACCTGGAACCCCTTATACTGAAACCCACACGGCTTAACGCAATGTTCAGGCTGGAGGATGTTTGTTAACTGGCAGAGCCTCAGTGGTGTCCTCGCTTTGCTCGCCCATCAGTCACGTCTTTGCTGAGTGCTGGTGAATTCACTGAAAATCAAGTACAAAGTTTGAAAGGTTGGAGGGGAGGGTAGCGATATTAATGCGAACTGTTCTAAGGTGTGCTCAA
>PVHY01000873.1:145257-189394 GCA_004024945.1 Uropsilus gracilis | reverse complement strand
TGTCTTTTCTCTGGGTGAGAGACTGCGTTGTTGGGTCCAGGCGAACCTTGCTGTTAGATTTTCAGTTGTAAGTTTGCGTTGGGTGGCCAGGTTATATTCGTTTGTGATCTGTCCATGTTTTTTTGCTGCAGGCCTTCCTCTCCAATCCAATCCCATCTCCATTGCTTTGCTGCTTTTCCTTATGGCTCTGGTGTCGGGCTTTGGGGGTCTTGCCTCCTGCCAGTGTTGGTCAAGAAATTTCTCTGAGTTCAGGCTTTGAGACTAGGTCTTGCTATTTTTGCCCATGGAACCGCAGGCTCTCGTTGCCCGGGGTACCACAGACTCAAGCAATTCCCAGCCTCAGCTTCCCAGGTAGCCAGGATTACAGGCGCGCGCCATCACGCCCAGCTATTGTTTGGAACTAGGTGTCGCTACGGGCCCCAGGCAGGACTTGAACCGCAATCCCTCCTCCATCTCTCTCTTACTTCTTACTCCAGCTAAACTTCAGAGCAACCAGAATAGGTGCAACAGCAACCCCAACATAGAACGGGTGAGGGACCAAGCAAAAGTCCAGCCCACAGACCGGAGCTAGACACAGCAGATGGACAACCAAGTGAACCAGTATAAGTAAGACCAGAAAAACAACCATAGAGACACGATGTCACCAGGCGCTCTTCTACACTGTCTGAGCCAAAACCGGGGACTTCAATTTGGAGATATATTCAAGGAGAGCAACACACCCTCCCCTCATTGAGGGAGAGGAGAGGATGACCAAAGAGGGGATAATGAGCCCCACACCAAAACTGCAAAAGGAAGCAGAGGAGATAACCTTCAAAGGCCACTCGCAGAAGCCTGAACTCATGGGCCGGGCACGGTGGCTCGTGCCTGTAACCTGGGGACTTTTTAACTGTCATCGCTAAGGAGTGGAGCTGGGGTACTAGCTGGCCAGGTATACTAAATAGTACAGCCCCCACAGCAAAGAATTATCAGGATCAAAACATCAGTGGTAACAAGGTTGTGGTACCCTGACTTAGATAAAAGTTTAAGAAAATGAGAAATATATCTGGAAAGATATATTTCACTACAGGTTGAGACTTCAATCACTATATTGTGAACACAGGTTATTGACTGAGGCTCCAAGCAAGGGAGATTGTTAGAACTCAGAAGCTCTGGTAATGGTTGTGGTGAATAAACAAACTGTGACAGTAGGTGTGAATCATAAGCCTCAGAATATTAAATTAAAAAAACAGATGGCATTGGTGGATAGAGTCGGGTGACGGAAGAACACCAAGGTAGATGTGGGGATGGCCCATGTTTTCATTATAGTCCTGGGTGTTTATGGGTATGTTTGAAACTATTTCAAAATAAATAATTAAACCTAAGTAAATACAAAGGTGGGCTCTGCCTTGATCAATGAAGAGGGCTATAGAGCAAAGATTGTGACTAATTCAATGTACCTGGTGTTTTAAAAGAAGTGAATTACCCAGGAAGGGTGACTAATAATAAAGTATTACCATTATACTTGTGGCAAAAATATCTATGAGGGGGAGAGAATGTGACAGGTTATGCAAAAAGACAAAAGCAGACATTTTGGGAAGAATGCCATTTGCCTCCAGTATGACTTTCCCTTCATATGCCAGAGTGGAGGGGAGTGCTGGAAGGCATGGGAGAAAGGTTTTTTCTTTCTCGTGTTCTGTTTCAACCAAGCAGGGAACCTGAAGACTGTCCCATGGGGTATCCCTGTGGAAGGGCAAAGCTGACAGGTCACATCCTGAATCTGTTGCCCTCCCCAAGTATGGTTTTGACCCTTGTCCCACCCCGTCCCACTGCCCCTCTGTGAGCCATGGCCTGGTCATGGGCTATTTGCCAGACAGATATTGGCAATGGATGATATGCTCTTGGCAACTTTCTGTGCTCCCCGCTGCCTTCATGTTCCCTACATTCCAGTTACCTAGGCTCCTTGCTCCCTCTTGATCTCATGTGGAATCTCAATGTGTCCCACGGTGCTGCCTAGCACACATGAGGACTATCTTTCCTGCCCATATCTAGACTTACCTCTCCAGTGTCCCTCTCCCTCAAGACACTTCTAAAATCAACTCAATATAAACACCAGAGAATTTCATCAGAGATACTGGCAGAGTTTTTTTTTTAATCATGATAACCACCTCCCCCATGATGAGTGTGCCTCTCTGCAGGAGTATCATGATAGCTGATGCCTTCATCCAAGGAAATAACTTCGGAGGTGGGCATTCCATGATCTGCATAGGTCACCAACTGGCAGTATGCAAACAGGTCTTAGAAATATTTGAGTGTGCCAGGCGTGGTGGCATATGCCTATAATCCAAGTGCTAGGAAGCAAGAGGCCCGGCATCACTTGAATTAGTGGGTTTGAGACTATCCCAGGCAACATAGTGAGACCTAGTCTCAAAAAAAAAAAAAAAAAAAAAATCTTAAAGTGTAAGTCCATGGACAAATGAGGAGCCAAATTAAGAGAAGTTATTGACCCAAGATCACACAGCATATTGGGGGTAGAAAGCACCATCCAACTCCCATTCCTTATTCAGTCAGTCAGTCAGTCAACAAATTCTTTAGAGTGTTTGTTATTACATGCCAAGCATGAACTGGACAATGGGATCACAAATAGATGAGACACTTGTCCCAAGTTGCCCCTGTCTCATAAGGGAAGACAGTCCAGTGAGAAAGGATTACAGTATTGTGAATCAATGGTTCAGCAGGATCTTAAACAGTTTAAACACATGGAGGAGGAAACTCTGAAGCTGCTGTGGAAGAATTAGCAAGCTGTGTTTTGACTTTGTCTAGGATTTCTCTCCCTAACTACCTCTATGATCTCTCCTTACCAAAGGGGGAACTAGACACCAGGCTGTTTTAGGGACAGTGGTTTTTAACTATTTTTACCCCTACCACCATCTTCAAATGAATGTAGATACTGCTATCTACCAGCTTGTCTCAGTTATCTGTTAACGACCACCTTGGACTTAGGCAGTATGCCCAGTCTTAGGAAATTTCACTGTAGCTGTCAGTACTCCCAGTCTAATCAGCACCAATTCCCCCTGCTCTCCTGTGCTAACAGGATGATTTGTTGGAATGGCAAAGTTCCTTGACCCAAGTAATGGATCATGATTTTCCCGACCGAGTCATAATAGACCTACTCCCCCTTTCTCACCCCCCCTTGCTTTTATGAGTGGCCACATCCAGTTCTGACCTGATGAGAAATCTAAACAGGATGTAATGGAAGAGACATAGGTGGCATAACCCTTTTTCCCTTCTTTCCACCTTGGAGATAGATGTAATGTCTGGAGCTGGGCAGCCTCTTATACCATGAGATGAAAGTAGGGACATAAAAGCTAAAAGTTAGGGTACCAGCAGGAAAGACACAAGATTAAAAGAGAGGGAAAAAAAAGAGTAATAAAGAGATTTAGTAAACAGACAATTCACAATGGTAGCGATGGGGCTTAAGGGAACCAACGATGGAAAGCTAGGGACTAGAACTGTGGGAAACTGTTAACCCTAGTACAAATGGGGCCAGGGTTGGGAATTATTCCTGTAACCCAGTGAGAACTATAACAATTGGAGAGCCTGAAGAGAGATGTGCCTGAGAGTAGGGGAAGGAACACAGCCACTGGCAAGCATAGCACCACAGAAAAAGAAATATGCCAACCTCTCTCTCTTATCTTCTGACCTCCTAGTAGGGCCTCCCAGTGGCCAAACCAACTGGAAGTCACAGGGCAAATGAACAGGTAGATATAGTCCTTCCAAGACACTGTTGGGAGAGAATAGAGAAAGAATCAGGTGGGGCGAGTGGAGGCTGTGCAGCATTTCATCCAACCAATGATGATTTCTAACTGACTTCTTCTCTGTGAGGCAGTTATTGAAAACAAAGAACTTGCTTTGTCACATGCCAGGGGGAGTCCTGGCAGAACCACATACTCTTGGCCACCCACACCGATAATGAGGGGTACGTTAAGTCACCAGGTATCCCATATTTGACTTGGCTGCCAGGAAGTTAAATATGCAATGTTGCATGCAGTTAACAATAATTACCTTTAATACTCATTTTCTGGGAGAGAAACCTGTCTTCTCGTTTTTATTATATGCCTCTTATTCATTTATCCTTCCTTGCATGACTCTAGCATTTATTTGTCATTTACTGTATGTTGTCTCATTGTTTTTGGAAATAAGTGATGTGTGAACAGTACATCATAACATGCTTATAGCTGTCAAGATTAAGTTCTGCTATGGGTAACGATACTCAAAATAGCCATAATTTCAACAAGATAGGGGCTATTTCTCTCTTAGGTGACTGGAGGTAGGGACATCATATCTGTTACAGTGTCTCTGCTCCACAAAGTCTCCCAGGAGACCAGGGGTCCTCAAGAGTGCTTGATTGCCAGCTGCAGCTCAGCCCTCTTGTGATTTAACTAAAAAGGGTAAAATTGGCTTTATGTCAGGAGCTAAGAGGAGGGCCCTTCTGCTGAGCTGAGCACTGGCCTCAGACCTCACCCCCTTAGCTCAGGTTCTGTCACACCTGCTTGAGTAAGGGTCCTTCCTGAGGTCCAGGGAGCATCTGGGCACCTGTTTTGTATGAATTTTGCTTTCCATCTTGAGATGAAACATGTGACCATGGAGAAAGGGAGGAGAGAGTTGAATCAAGACTCCAGTTAGCCGCTGTGGAAGAAGCATAGCCTGACTCCAACAAAAGTCAAGGCCTAGACAGGGACCTTGAGGTAAGATAAGTCTGGCCTGTAATTCTTGGAATGTGACCTCCTCAGAGGCTTGGCTGAATTATGATAGTCTGTCCCCAGCAATCTGCCATGATATAAGCAAATAGTTAACGATTGGTATGATGTAATTTTAATTATCATTAATTAATTACCTGGCCCTGTCATAGTATTTTGACTTCCTGGATTCAAATTTACCACTATACAGTCCTCTGCTATCTCCCTGGCCCATTCCAAATGAGGAAAATCTAGCATCATGGTGCAAAGATCCAAAGAGTGTGCTCTGTCCTACCCCTGCTCTTCTCTGGTGACAGCCTTTGAACCAGCTCCATGGTGGGTCTAGCTGGGGCTTGGTATAGGCAAGGGCCATCTCCCCATCTTGGGTCTGTCCAAGAGTATTTTCTAGTATGTTGACTTCCTTACTAGACTGCCGAAGCCAGGCTAAACCTCTCAGGCTCCCTGTAGAGTCCTGAGCCTAGACTCCTGTTCTTCCTGAGTCAGATCCTGGAGGTGTATCCAGAATCATCATTGTGGTATAGGGGCAGAGAAGGAAGGCCCCTATGGGACCAGCTGAAGAGCCTAGCAACTCCGCCGTTCAGCCTTTGCACTCAAGAGACCTGGAGCTACTTCAGGGTGACCAAAGAAATTATTGTCTGAAACAATTGTAGTGATGAATGGCGAATGGGGGCACATTTAATACGTATGCTTGGGTAACAGATATTACATGCTGTGACTTTTCTAGACAAACTTGGCTACATGGCCTTCCTAACTCTGGGGGTGATACTGTCAGACCACACTCCTGCTGGCCCTCCATCATGCTGGGAGTTTGCAGTCTGGACTAATTTCTGTTGTTCTCAGCATCCAAGCAGCCTGGCCTTCCCTCTGGTTCTGTTCTTGGGACTGAATCACCAGGTATCTAGTCCTGCTTTCTGGACTGAGGATGGGCCAAAAGCAGATAGACCAGCCCTCCTCACCCCTATCCTTCACCCCAGGCAAGAGACAGTTCTTTTCTCTTTGTCCCTTATTCCTTGCTGAGAGGGTTCAGGGGAGCATTATGGCAGGTGGTGAAGCTGTCCTAGTTGGGGGTCTCAGTTCTGAAGGAAAGGAAGAACTATGAGCTATTCCAGAGACTGCTAGGCACAGGTTTGAGTTTAGAGTTTCGTAATCATAAATGGAAGATGGTGGGCCCAGTGAAGGGATTGTCAACTTTAACACCCTAGATTCTGGGATGACTTTTTCTGAGTGATGAGCCTGATAGTATTCAGTGAGTGTTAGATTTAAAGTTGTACCAAAATCTTCACCCCCTCAAAATGGACCTTGTTTAGAAGAAGTAAGCTGGTTCCCATTTAGAAGTGACAAAAATTCAAGACTAACCCACAAGGAGTTAGAATGTTGCTCTCTGCCTGGCCCTCTCTGCTTGCATCTCTCCTTACACGAAGGGTCCATACCTGGTGCCTTCTCCAATGCACTTCTAACTCATTTCAGAATCCCCCCAAAGCCTCTGACAGAATTTTTATCTGGGTCACACAGGCATTGGTTTCATCCATACTTCTCTGAGTGTTTGTGCCAGATCTCTGGTCTCTTGTCAGATACCCTGAGATATTAAATCTGTTGAGAGAGATTTGTGATTTGAAATCTACCAAAACCTTGCATTTTTAAATGGAAACCCATGAAATTATCCTCTCTCTCTCTCTCTGTGTCTCTGTCTCTCTGTCTCTGTCTCTCTCTGTCTCTCTCTCTGTCTCTCTCTCTCTGTCTCTCTTTCTCTCTCTCTTTCTCTCCCCTTCCTGAACTTTAAGCAAAGTAAGATCTAGGACCTTCACTTTTTCATCTCTGAATCCTTTAAGATTTAAACAGTCCTGTCCTAAGTTTTCAACACAGAACCCTAAATGTTCGAATGAACGGGGAATGGGTTAGAAGTAATGTACTTTTGAAATGAAGTGTTTTGTTAGTCAGTTTTACTGTTTCTCTTTATATCAGAGGCACAGTGAGGAGCAAACTCCAAGCCAGTGAATGATGTCCTGAATGGACTCTATGCTGATGAAATCTCAGACACCATGGATTATAATTAGCAGCATGCCTTGAACTACTCTTCCTGAGTAGGGGAGCGGCTGGGAATTAGGGGTGGAGCTGAGTGGCCCTTAATCTTTATCTTGAAGAATGTTCTATGTGCTTTGCAAAGAATATACTTTTCTATAGTTGTTGGTATAATGATCAATAAATGTAAATTAGATTTGCTGGTTTATAACTTGTCCAAATTTTCTGTTGTCTTACTGAGATTTTATCTGCTGGTTCTGCAAATTACCCCACCTATAGTCATATATTTATTTCTCCCTTTAATTTTGTCAACTTTTATCTCATATATTTTGAAGCTGTTATTAGGTGTATATCCATCTAGGTTATTATTTCTTTTTATGGATTGATTATTTTATCTTTGCAAAATCTTCTTCTTTACTTTGGCAATATTCCTGGTCCTGAAGTCTACTTTGTTTCATATTAATTCAGCCATAGTAATTTGTAATGAGTAATAGTTATGTGATAGATCTTTCCTATTCTTTTACTTTCATGTCTTTTAGTTCATCTTAACATTTAAAGTACACTTCTTGTAAGCAAACATAATTGACTCTTACTTTTAAAACTTTTAAAACTAGTTTGATAAGGTTGCCTTTCTCTTGACAAGTTTAGTCAAGTTTATTTAATGTTGATGTCTTTGGGTTCAAGGTGTCCATTTTGCCTTTCATTTTATCGATTCCATATATTCATTCTTTACACTGTTTAATGATGCCAAATGTGTCATACATGTGAGTTGTTTTTTGTGTTTTTGTTTTTCAGATTTTGGAGCTTTGGTATTTTCAGACTTTTGGATAAGGGATTGTGAACTGTAATTCTATAATTCTGTATAATGGCTGTAACCGTTCTCTGTCTTATGCTCCACTCACTGATTCTGTTTTAATCACCCATGAAACACATTGACCTTAAGTTAGTTAGTCCCATGATGGCCATCAGAGCATGAACTGTGGAACAGCTCCTTTTCTAGGAGACGGGAATGGAGGAAATTAAAGTAGGAGATTAGTGTTCATGACTTTATCATAGAGGGGAAACCCTTCAATCCTTGAAAGGAGATTGTAGCTAAATGTTGCCCCAGAAAGTATGCAACACCCCCTTAGGCAGAGGCCACAGTTCCTTTCTCCAAGTCTTTCTTCTAGCAACAGCTGCATCCTAACAGGATCTTATGGATACTCCAAGAGAGGACCCACCTAGTGGGGTCTGCAAGTCTCTGGACAGGCTCTAGGAAACCAGAGACTTGGGGAACCCTTCTCACACCTTTGCATCAGCCTAAGTATGGCCAATTCTGTGAAGAGAGAAGAAAACTAGTGATGCCATGTGAGTGGCTCTGGCCTAAGGGTCATACAGAATCTACCTTGCTCACAGTTGAGCCCTACCCTCAGTAACCCAAGTAACTTCAGATTTTAAGGGCACAGAATTTGGGATCAGTAGTAATGCAATCCGACTTCTATCTAACCCCTGGGAAGCTCAGGCCCAACTGTGTATGCTACCATATATGCTATCCCCTCCTGATTCTTCCAAGCACTGCCTGACTTCTGGGGCAGAGTTCTTAGTGACAGCTCACTGTCACTGAAGAGCGGTAGCAGAAATTCAAACTTTAGAATAATATATCTGTTTTTTCTGAGAGCCAAGTTGGTCAGCAAAGTTTAGAGAAGAAAGGGCTTTGAAGCTCTAAGAGAAAAACAGCATGAAACTTTAATGGTGTAATGGACTAAATTTCCCCACTCTCACAGATCTGTTCCTCTCTTGTTTTCCTGATCAGTTCCTTACAAGGCTTTCTGTGGCTCCCAAATGCCTATCCCACTCCAGCTGCTGTGCAGATTCGCTGAAGAAGAGACCACTGCCTAAGGGTCTTTCTTCTTTGCAACTAGAGAACTCTGGGACCTGGAGATCTTATGGAAATCACTCTGTACTTTCTGAAGGAAAGTCACTTAGCCTTGGCTTCCCTGGATCTGGACTGAATAGAAGGGAGGGCAGTTGGTCTGGATCTGGAGGGAGAACATGGGGGAAGTTGGGTAGGGAGAAAGATCAAAAGAGGACACTAGGCCTCTGTGGCACCAGGCCTTAAGCCCTTTCTTCAGGGAGGTTCCAGAGTAGTGGCATTTTCCGGTGGCAGCATTGTCCTGCCATGGCCTGTAATCATGCCACCTGCTTCCTACAGGCCAGCTTGTAATATCAGGGTTGATTGCAATCACCACTGGGTGCCTTAATTAATTCATTGTGCATGTTTGCTTACAAGTGTATGTAAATATATGCAAATAAGCATAACATCTGATTATCCCAAGAAGCCTGTTGTTATTTTTGTTTATATTCCCAGGCTGGAATTTGGGGTTCATGTGGGTATTCCAGTGGTCTGGAACATTGAAAGGATGGGAAGTTTTCCTTTAGAGAAAAAAAGGCCCATTCTCCTCCATTTCCTTTTCTTCTTTCTTTTAAAAAATCAGTCCTAGACTTTGTGAGGGAATAGAGAAATGTAAACCCAAACCCAAAAATGAAAACCCAGAAGAAAACCCCAAATCCTCATGGGAATGGGTACAGGGTGAAGACACTGTCTCCCTGCAAAAAAATGGTCACATGATTCTTACATTATTTCTTACAATAATAACAATTTTAGAGTTAAAATAAATTTTATGTTTTGTTATTTGAGATTTTAAGTTATGTACTGAGAATGTAATGGGTAACTGAAAGTAGATTAAACCACAAGTTTGCTTTAGCCCCAACTGGGGAATTATCAGCAAAATATTTAACAAACAAATATTACCCTGTTTTTAATTAACATTCTTCCTGATGACACAGACATTAAGTAAAAGGGACACTGGTGGTTCTGAAGGGGGTCACAGAGGTGGCTCTGCCAGCTGACCGATCATACCCCTGCTGCTCCTTCCCTTTTTTGGGGAAGGGAAGGGAAACTAACAGTTCCTGATCATCGATGTGGTTGGCATCATGCTCAGGACTCATACGTTAATCATCTTGCTTAATCCCCATTTTTATAAACAAATGAAGAAATTGGCACTCAGAGAAGTTAGATAACTTATAAAGGGGCAAAGCAGGCTTTTTATGTGTATCCGAGAATGCCTAACACCACCCTTCTTTCACTACAGTTACTTCCCTGAAAACAGCCTGCAGCCAGCCAGGAAAGCTTCTGCTTTACCAGCAAGGCAGGTTGAGGAGTGCAGTGGTTTTTCTCCTCAATTGCAGGCAAGGCTGGAGGTAGAAATTCACTGCTTCCAAGAGAAGACCCTCATCTTCTTTGTCTGAGAAATCCTTCTGGACTTTGAAAACACCAAAGATGTGCTGATTTGGGCAGATGTGCTAGTGTGCAGTGGACAGGATCATTTTAGAACAATCTCAATCAGGCTTCTGGGGTGTATGATTGAGACTGATCTTTCTTGTTGCATGACTAAGTAAAGGATTTGGGTGACATGAGACCCTCTGTTTAAAGGAGACATATCCCTGTCCTATCAAGAGGGATTTTAACACAAGTGAATAAAAATGAACACCAGGTTCAAGCTTTCAGCAACTCTTCCTTGGGGTGGTAGTTCACCTAGGAGAGGGGACAGGATGCAGGTTAGGGAAACTTAAGTTGTTTTCTTCTTTCTGTTCTTGTAGAGAAGATTTGGAGGGTAAGATGGAAATGGATACTTGAGGATCTCTTCAGTAAACCTGCACAGTAAATGTAGTAATTGTAAAGTTTGAATCTTCTTGTTAATGCAAACTTCCACTTAGAGGTATTGTCCTAATTCTCCAAATAGACCTTTGAATAGCCTAGGGAGTCTTTAAAAATTTTTAATATCTGGGTTTTATTGTTACAGATTCTAACTGGTCTTGGGCAGCACAGACATCAAGACTTTTTCTTTAAGTGCCTCAGGGAATGTTTAAACAATGTCAAGAACCTCTGCCTCTAACTCACCTGAAAGGTTTTGTAAAACACACATTGTTGCATCACATTTTCAGTTTTTCAGTAGATCTGTGAGGGAGATCAAGAATTTGCACCCTAGGCCAGGCATGGTGGCTCATGCCTGTAGATGGCAGCCTAGGAAGCCATGGGCGGTGCCAGGGATCGTGTTCGAGTCCCGCTGGGGGCACGTAGTGAGACCTAGTCCCCCCAAAATAGCTGAGCATGGTGGTGCATGCCTGTAATAAGCTGAGGCTGGGGATTGCTTGAGTCTGTGGTACCCCAGGCAATGTGTGCCTGCGGTTCCACGGGCAAAAATAGCGAGACCAAGTCTCAAAAAAAAAAAAGAATTTACACCCTGGAAAGTTCCAGGTGATGTGGACCAGGGACCACACTTTGAAAACCACTGTACTAGAAAGATTCTTAAATCTGGTGGTGCATCCTGGGATCAGTAACCACCAAAGGCCTTGGTTTCAAGAAGCCACCTGGACCCAGTTATTGAAGGTCCCAGGAGGAAGCTACCAGCAATAGAAGTGGCTCCAGAGGAAGCAGCAAACATCAATGCAACTCACCAGCCAGTGTTCCTGTACAACATGACCAGGTTTTCTATGGCAACAATGGCATGAGCTACCAGCAGAGGCTTCTCCGGAGTTCCCTTCGAATTTGTGATGTAGATGCCATCACTTTTCCTCTTGTAGATGAACTGGTCCATCTAGAAGTCAAGGTTGGTACCATCTGAGGGAGTTCCTGCTGCAAGGAATTTGAAGAATCCTCCTCACTCATGCGCAGGATAACAAGGGTTTTGGACACTGAAAGTTTCCCTTTAATTACAACAGGAACAATGTCATATGGACTCCTCTCCAGGTATTAAGGAAAGGTAATGACTTCTAGCTGAGTTATAGTATTATCTCTTGCCACCTAATTAAATCCCCATGAAGTCCTAACTCCATTTTCCAATGGTCCTGGATGTAACTGGAGTGGAGAAGGGGTGGGAAGATCTTGATGACATTGAGGATGCTGGCTAGAATTGGGTCAGGGGACTAATCTAATCCCCTTGGGTCCCATCATTTTTATTTCCTCAAGCCACACACCTGACATTTGAGTATCTAATAGGACAGCATTGATTATCTGTACCTTATATTATAGTCCTTGGTTATATACTGCTTTACATTAATGTCCTCTAATCCTTCTCCTGTGGAAACTGTATCTCTTCAAAAGACTATAAGACAGAAAAAAGATTGCAAACTGAATCTCAGGAGTTTTTTAAAATCTCCTCAGGCAGTTCTAATGTGCAGCCAATACTGAGAAACACTCCATCAGAGACAAGAAGGGCAGGCAGAAGGAAGGCAGGCAGGAGCTGTGTCTTATATACCTGATGACCTCCCTTATATTCAGTATGGTCTGGGGCACACAGTATATGCTCAACAAATGGTTAATATTAAGGAAATTGTTTCTGTCTGTGCAGAGAAGTAAAAGTGATTTTAGTTAAACCTATAAGGGATATGACCCTTCCCCCTACCTTGCCAAAGTACCAAAATAGAACAAATGAAATAAGGTTCCCCAAAGGTAAGATTAAATGCTTTAAAGTCACATTTCAAAGACAATGACACAAAGCTTAAGTTCCAAAGAAATTGAATACAGAAGCTCTTTGCTTATAGGAAATATTTGAACAATAGACATTTAGCCAAAATCTTCCTTTCTGCAGACAAAAAAATGATAAATTCCAAGAATGTGTTCTAAGGAACTGCTTTCTAAATCCAAAGTGACATCAAGGCTTGCATTTAGTGAAGTTGGAGTGACCAGAGCAGGAAAGGGGGAAAGGGAGGTAGAATGGGGAATAAGGAGTAAAATATGGGAGAGCCAAACTTAAAGGGAACGACAACCATACAAACGTGATCAAATTTGTATGAAAATTACAAAATTAAAACAAAATGACATCAAGATTCTTTTTTTCCTCCTCCCTTTGAGAAATTACCTGGTCCAAGGGTACGGTGAAGGTCAGTCTATGACCCTATCTTGGAGCTGATATAAACTAAGGAAGTCATTTTTCCTTACAGTCAGTACAAATTTATACAAAGGGGCTTATGCAGCAGTCAGTTTTGTGTATTTCATACCCTGATGTGAGAGGAGTCAGGATTTAAAAAAGTACTCTTTTCTGAAGCATTTGGGAATTTTTTTATATTTTTTTCACCAGTTATGAAATCCAGGATTGATCCTGATATTTAGTTTCTTCATCACAAGTTTACACAGCCTCAGATGACACTTAGGAGGCCATGAAACTTGGAATTAGCTCCCTAACCTCATCTAATGTGGGGGAAGAGTTTAATTTCTTGAGGTTCCCATCATTGTTTAGAGGTGTATTATATTTAGATTAAGTTTATTGAACCCAAAGCCTTAGGAGAGTCTGAAATGGTCCTATCATTTACCTAGTTTCATGTTACAGTTAAAATTTTTTTTCAAAGTAAACCGGCATAGGTAATTGAAGGCTGGGCTGGTTCTAAAAGAATGGCTTGATATTTATTCAAATCGTTGATTCAGGTGCCAAGGAGTATGTCAGGTTAGAAGTACAGAGAGCATGTGTGAGCTGGGGGACAACCACACCGTCACCCCTGTCTCAGCATAGATCTCTCTCTGGGTGAAGAGACAGTGACAGCTCCACTTATACAGAGCTACTTAAAATGTCACTTAGAGTCTACGGCCATACCACCCTGAACGTGCCCGATCTCGTCTAAAATGTCACTTAAAGCGAGCCACAGTCAAATAGGAATGATAAGAATAAAAGCAGCAAGCTGGGCATGGTGGCTCGTGCCTGTAAGCTTCAGCCTATGAAGCGGCTGGGGCTAAGGATCGCGGTTCCAGTCCCGCTTTGGGCAACATAGTGAGACCTAGTCCCAAAAAATAGCTGGGCTTGGTGGTGCACGCCTATAATCCCAGCTACCTGGGAAGCTGAGGCTGGGGATTGCTTGAGTCTGTGGTACTTCAGGCAACGTGAGCCTGCGGTTCCACGGGCAAAAATAGCAAGAGCTAGTCTCAAAAAAAGTAAAACAAATAAAAGACTAAAAGACGCAGCCACTCCACAAACGATGGACTGCCAAGAAAATTGTGTCTTTTATGAACTGATGAAAGACTTTTTTTATGTAGCTCAAAATGAAGCCAGAGAGAGGTGGCTGATGCAGGAGGAAGCCAAGGTAGGAAGTGAGATTAAGAAAATACAGAGCACTGCTTGAGGGGGGAGGGAGAAGGAAGCTGGTGGAGAGGGTGGTATGTCCAGGATGGACAGGAGGATAAGCACCAGGCCCAGGATTCAGCCACAGTTCCTGAAGATTGCAAAATAATGAGAGGAGGGAAACAAAGCCCAATGCTATGTGTCTGCTGGCTTGATCCATCACACCTGAGACACCTGGCTGTGTGAGCAGGTTCCTCAACACCTTCCTGCCACAGTGACCTAACAGCCGGGCATGGCTCAGACACGCAAGTGCTCATCCTTGAGAGGCAGTTCTCAGGTAATGGTGCCATCCTGGGATTTGTCTCCTGTATCCAAGAGGACTTTTTTCCTGAGTAGGGAGTATCTCTGATCACTCTGTGGCTGGGAAAGCCCCTTGAGCATGACCTCTCACCCGTCAGGCTGCATTCAGGCAAAGGACGGGAGGGGCCCTGTTTGCTCCCACACAAATCCCATCCAAGTGACAGACCACAGTCCCTGTCTAGTCAGGCATGTTAGCCTAAAACCACAGGGCCAGGGCAGGGGTAGAAGACAAGGCAGTGTGCTCAGCACATGCAAGGAGAGAAGCAGGAACTGAAAATAAGCCCCAGAGCTGATGCTGGGCTATTGGACCACTTCCTGCGGGTGATGCAATAGCTTCTGCCGCAGGTGGTGGTGGTGGGAGTGTCTGCCACTGAGAAAGGCTGGAATTTACCTCATCAGGCTGCCTCAGGCTTGGCCTTCCTGTTCTGGGGGCACAGGGAGCCATGTGTTATGAACGTCTCTCCGTTCATAACATAAGGCGCGTGAATTCTGCCCGTGGGGAGGGGCTGGGTATGCCTTCAAGGCAGCTGATAAGAGTGTGTGAACACTGACTTTCATGTCATAGATGTGGCCTCAAATCACAGTTCTGTTGCTGTTTATTTGCCTTTGGAAAAACAACCTTGGTTTTCTTGAATGTAAAATGACATTGATGATGACAGCTCTCTCTTGGGGGGGGGTCTTAGGATTAAGTGAGATACCTTCTGTCACTTGTCTGGCCTTCAATAGGTGCTCAGTAGGTGGGAGCTGTTTTGATTTTAGCCCAAGGACCTCAGGCAGCATAGGGATAGGAATCTGGTATCACCCCAATTCCAATCTCTGGCTTGTTTACCTGTTTACCCAATCATGCCACCTCTGAATCTCTAGGGTCAAGGACATAAAATAAATGTGAGAGTTGGAAGGTCATCTGCTGATGTCAGAACTGGGCATCTAGCCTAGAGCTCTTTCTACTTGACCTGATGACAGATGGGCTTTAAAACAGGGGAAAAGTGAGGCATCACACACTTCTGTTTGAGGAACAGCAAGACCGCTTCAAGGAAGGCTCAGCCTTCTTGGGAAAGTCATTTTTCACCAGCTATTCTAGTTGCAGCTCTTCTGCCATCCCCTGCCCTATCCCTAGTTTACATTTTTTTTTCTAAGAGACTAGGTCTCGTATGTTGCCCAGGGTTATCTCGAACCTGTGGACTTAAGTGATCCCCAGCCTCAGCCTCCCAGGTAACTGGTATTACAGGTGCCCGTCACCATGCCTAGCTGCCTAGTTTACTATTGAGCTTGTGTACAGGTGTGCATATGAAGGTTCATGGTTGGGAAAAAAGGGTGTGGACATGCTCAAGGGCACAGACACTCTTGATCGTATCTGTACCTCCAGGCCCTGGCATGGAGCCTAGCACATGGCAGTTCTCAGTGACTGTTGGATGAACTCACCCCGGGATGACTGAGTCTATTCCCTCACGGCTAGAGAGTGACCCTCTCCCAATCCAGGATAGTGGGAACTCAGGGAGTGGTTGGGAAACAGCTGATCCAGATCATCTTCTCAGCACCAGATTCAAAATCAGAGAGGCTTCTGACCTGGAAGGAACCAGTCCCCAGCTCTTTGGGGTGGCAGCTTCCTTAGATAGCAATTGCTTTCTGGTACCAGCAGAAAATAGCTGAGATTTCCCTGCTAATTCCAAGGAAAAGTATGTATTGATGTACTGATGTACACTTCCCCGGGAAAGAGCAATGTCCTGGGTAGAATAAAACAAAAAGAAGAATATTTTGATTAGATTTCTTCATTCTTTAGCAGTAAAATAAACCAAGTTTGTTTGTTTCACAGTTTAAAGCATATTTTAATTTATGTTTTAATTATTTTTTTTCCTTACATCTTTGCAGTTCTGTAGTTCTTCTACCACCAATAACTTCTCTTCTTTAGGTTGGGGATGCTAAGCCCCTGCCTAGATAGGAGTTGGGGAGGGGCTCTGAGGACACTGCCCTGAGGGCATGCTTATAGTCTCCACAGTCTTAGTGGAGGAAGGTGGTCTGAGGGTTCCAGGGAACTGACTGCATCACTTTTGCCATCTGAGGGAGGCTCTGCCAGTGAGAAAAACTTGAGGTAAGTCAGTCATCCTAAGTGAAAAACACAACATAGACAGGGAATTTAGAGAGCAAATCCTTCATTGCAGCTTCCCCCATTCCCTATATTCCTCAACATAGAATTATTCATATTTTTGAAATGTAGAAATGTATATTCTCACACATTCAGCAAATATTGTGTTACTCAAAACAAAACTGTGGACTGAATATCATAATTTGTGGGGTCCTGCACCTCACCTTATCTTTTCAGTTTCACTTGGTTTTAACCTGGTAGCCTCAGTCTCTGCATCAAATCCAGATCTCTGAATTCCCAGACACTTTCCCTTTAATATCTACGTTTTCACCTGAATCCCACTGAACCAGTAATTGGCAAGTAGTTAGTTCACTGACTGGGAAATCAAGTCTCTCTGTACACACACACACACACACACACACACACACACACACATACACACACACAATGTAACTCAGAAGAGAGGGACTGTTCCTTTGTAGACAAATGGAGTGATGCGTGCTGAGATAAATTCACTGTTAGAGCAAATATGAGGAGAGAAGGACACCAAGCCTTTCTGCACCCTAGCCTTTCTTACAGACATGTTCTCTCCAGTAGGCAGGTTAGAGGCAAGGGGGTCAAACACCATGGGTTCCCCCACTAAGATCCTTACCTCACCCATAAATCAGCTTCCAATCTAACCCCTCCTTGGAGGTTGAGTTACAAACCTCAGTAACCCCGGGGCAGCCTGCCTGGTAATTCCTATTATTCAGCTGTCAGCTGGTTTTTAAAAAACCTCCCTTCCCAGTGATCCAGTTACCAGAGTTTTAGAGCCCATTCCTTGTCTCAGAGAGAAATCCTATAGCCAGGTGAAACAATGGAGAGGACTCCTGCCCACTTTCTACAGGGAGCTGGATTTTCTCTTCTGCTGAAAGCAACCTCTTTAACTCTTTGCATTCCTCCCAGATCATCACGGAGGGCCTGCCTCACTTTTATGCTTCTAGACTGATGCCTTTTTCTGGGGATCCTCCTTTTAGAGCTAGCATCAGTCAGCAGAGGAGAAAACAAATCAGAGTAAGGTTAGTGAAATAAAGGGATTTCCAAAATAAAAGTTGCAGTGACTGCAATATACATTTGCTCTGAACCAGCAAAATTCCAGTGTTTATTTGTTACTGGGTGCTGCCATTGGTCAGGGGGATTAGGTCATATCTCTAGCCCAGCAGGTCCTGACACTGCAGAGTCTGTCCTTCATTGAAACAGGAAAAAGGGCCCAGAGGGCGGGGTCTGCTTTGACAGTGATGAGAGGTGGGGAATGAGGTTCCTGACCTCCCTGACCCCTTTATCCCCGACAGTCTTTTCTGGCCCCTCTAGCTGAGAATGCTGGATCCCTGCTGCTTGACCTTAGAGGCTGAGAGCACAGGAGGCCAAGCTGTGGGGTGTCCTTCAGAACTAGGCCAAGGGAGCAGGCCAGAAAAGCCTGGGAGAGAGGACCTAGAAGAGAGTCAGTAGAGAAGAAAGTGACTCTCCCTCCATCTTGCAAACTGCCCATACCCATGAAGATGATTCATTTTGCACCCCAGTCCCCTCCTACAAATCTAATTTTTTAAACTTATATAGGGACATAGACCTCTTTTGGAAACTGTTGTAAGTTATTTAGCCCTCAAATGTTTGAGTGAACCCGCGAACACATCTTAGCCAGTATTGGGGCTGAGAGACCTGGTGAGCCTGGTGAGTACATGGATCCCAGGTTTGTTTATTTTTTTTTTTTTAAGATGGGATTACATTGATGGGAAATTTATATATAGATAAATTTAAAAAATAAATAAAAAGTGAAATTTCTCAGCTCAAAAAAGAAAACAAACACACAAACAAACAAAAAACCCCTGACCTATCAGCTTCTTGTCTTGTGGACCCAATTCTACCTTGCAAGGCTGTGGTGAACCAGACAGCATTTACAGAATTAGAATGACCCCTGCTTGCTGGGGCCTGTCCTGCCTCATAAAGATAGCTGCTTTGTCCTTTAGTTCCACTCCACTCAAAGTAATGCCCCTGGGCATCACTGGCCAGCCTGAAATATTGGCCCAGGAGGAAAACCTATGAGAAGGATGGAAGGAAGGAGGGGTGGGCGGTCCATGTATGGTGAACAATGGAAGGGTCCCCAATACCTATCACAGAGAATGAATTTGGTCTCCTCATCTCCCCACATATGGCATGAGTGTAAGATCACCATGACCAACTCTTACACTCCTTTTAGGCCAAGCATCTTGGCAAAATAATGTATCTCCTGTTGGCTTCAGCACCTCTTTCTGGACATTTTTCAACTCCTGACTGGGGGTAAGGGGGAGACTGGGCTGCTAGCCAACCTTGACTCTCCCCTTCTTTCCCTTTTCTCTCTTCTCCCTTCTTTAGGGACAGTACTTTTTCTATTCTAGCAACCACAACCCTCAATAGCTTGGCTTGTTATCTGTCTCTCAGATGCCCTTTACTGGAGCTAGGGGAAGAAAGTACAAGGAAACTCCCAGCTCCACTTAATTTATTTTATTATTATTATTATTTTTTGAGACTAGGTCTCGCTATTTTTGCCCGTGGAACCGCAGGCTCTCGTTGCCCGGGGTACCACAGTCTCAAGCAATCCCCAGCCTCAGCTTCCCAGGTAGCTGGGATTACAGGCGCGTACCACCACGCCCAGCTATTTTTTTGGAACTAGGTTTCGCTACCGGCCCCAGGCGGGACTCGAACTGCGATCCCTAACCCCAGCCACTTCATAGGCTGAAGCTTACAGGCACGAGCCACCGTGCCCAGCCTCCACTTAGTTTAAATCTTTCAGAGCACTCCAACCTGAGTAGTTTGATGGTCAGAGCACCATCCATCCCCACTGTCCCTGGTGGGTCAGATCCCATTATTGCATTGTTACTCACTTAATCTGCTGTAGGGACTGATTCCTTCACACTGGCTTCTGGTTCCTTAGTTTATTGTCCCTAAAACTAAGGCTTGCTCAAATCACTCCTGTTCTATAAAAATCTTTGCTGACCTCGCTTTGCCTCCAGAATAAAATACAGAGGCCCTGGCCTGGCATTCCAGAGACATCTCTGCAACCTCATCTGAAGATATCTGTCCATGCCCACTCTTCCTAAATCCTGGTGCGCACTCAATAATCCCATCGTTCATTTTGCCCCTGTTTCCAGGACAATTTCTCCAGTTCTTCAAACACTTTAGTTTGCTGACTGGTTTTCCTTATTAAAAATTTTCCCCATCCGTCAAGCCTAACACAAAAGTCATCTCGTTGGAGTATATCCCAGTCTTTGCATTCTGAATTTTTCTACAGCTTCCAGCTGGTCATTATCCCTGGAGTTAACACATTGTATGATGCTTTCCATTATTTTCAGGTCTACCTCCCTAAGTAGACTGTAAAACTGCTCGAAGGCAGGCAACAGGTCTCTGGCACCTAGCCCACATATGTAGGTACACAAGAAATGTTTATGAAATAGTGCACACTCCCTTTCCAATAACTGGCCTTTAGGGGGACAGAGTGATATGCTGGAACCACCATTACCGTCTCTGGATGCTGCTGCTATAAACAGGATGTGACACCTGCTCAAGCGTCCATGCATTTAGGAAAAAAAAAAAAAAGGTAGCTATCCCCCCCCTCCCACTCGTTAGCTAGGTATTTAGTTTCTAAGTGTCCATGCCCAGTTAAGAGATATTTCTGATATGTCAACAGCTCAAGACACATGTATTCTCTTGCTTCCTATAGCTCTGGGGCTGCAGTCTTCTAAACCGCTCGACAGGCGTCGGGTGGAGCGGGGTTGTTCGCCACCAGGCCGGGATTCACTGGGAACGTTGTCTTGCACCCACTGGGTGCTTCCAGTGTATCTAAACGCTCACTCCTTCCCCCCCTCCTTTTCTGGAAGAGTCGTAATTATTCAACCCATTCCGAAGGAAGAGAAGACAGAAATCACTTTGGCGCCCCCTCTCTCCTTACTAATAGAGAGAACTCAGGGACTCTCCTGTGCTTCCTGAGACAGCTTTAGGAACGGAATCTGCGCAAGCGACCGCGCTCTAATTGCGTTTCTGACGGGGGTTGGAATTTTGCTCGGCCCCTTGCAATGTTTACTAGGGAAGTTTCGTACATTTGTGACTATCCCTGGCAGCCGCCCAGCCCGGGACTTGGGGCTCCACTCACCATTGGTCAGTCGTTGGCGTGACGCGCCGGGGGCGGGGCCTCATCAGCTGTTTGCGGGATGCCCCGAGCGGGCGTATTTTGGAAACAATACCGCGCGGTTCGGAGTGGCCTCCTCCCGCGCCGTCCCGCCCGCTGCTGCCGCCGCCCCTGCCCGCGCCTCCCGCCTCCCGCCTCCCGCCGCAGCCCGGTGAGCGCCCGGGCGGCCGGGGGCCGGGCGGAGTTGGATCGCACCTCCTCGGGGAAGTGAGGAGAGGAGTCCCGTTGCGCATGGGGGCCCGGGAAGGGTTGGACTGTGGGCGTCTGAGGTGACCATGAAGGACTGAGGCGCTCGTGTTCGAGAGATGGGGCGCAGAACCCATATCTAGGAGCGCTGCTCCACGGGGGATCTTGGAGGCGGTAGCTTTTGATACTCCTAGGAGTTGGGTCCAGGTGGGTTGGGGGACCTGCGGTGCACTACAGAGCCGACCTGGGCGTCCGTGAAGCACCCAGCCTGTGGGTCTCACTTTGGGGTTGGGCAGGGATTTGTGGGGAGTTCTGCCTCTACGGAGTCTGAGACTCCTCTCCTTAACAGCTGGGCTTTCCCCCTCCTTCCCAATTGAGTCTGGGCGCCAAGCCCCTGAGTGCTCATCACGCTGGACCCTGGCGCGGAGCCCTGGCATCACGACTCGGAGGCCGAGACTCTCTCCTGGAGTCACCCAGGTCTGCGCAGTGTTGTGCGTGTGTGTATCTGTGCGTTCTCAGAGTTTAGTCCCTGTCGAAGTGCAGAATTACTGACTACCTCTTTCTAGGAGGTGGAGTCTAAAGTTTAGCATCCCTGTAGAGCCCTTAGGGGGGTGGGAAGGCTTCCGTGGGCTTTAGTTCCCCCAGCTAGGAATAAAGCCATGCTGTCTATCATCTAGGGAAGTGTTTCTGCCAGTTTGGACGTCATCTCCAGCATAGGGGAAATTGAGGAGAGGGTCACTTTGCTGTATCCCAGTTTACACTTGACCTTGCCCACCACCCTAGTCTTGCACCTACAGAAGAGCCACCTACATTTCTGTGGAGAGTGGGAAGGGTCCTAGGACTTGCAGAGCCACGCCCTTTGGCTGCACCTCCCCCACTGTCCAATTCAGGGAAGGGTTGAACTTTGGGGCTTTGCTGGGAGGAGGAGGGGGAGGTGACAGGCTTCAAAGGAAAAACCAAGACAATGACTCATGCTTCTGATTGGCTTTGGAGGACCCCTTCTTATATTGGGATTGCCAGCTTTCGGAGAGGAGGTTGAAGGGCAGGAGGGGAGCCCCTGCCAGGTGACTGGTAGGATAACATTTGGTCCTTTCAGCGGGAAACTTTGTTTCCTGGTGCTGATAAGCTGAAATTCTCTCCTCCCCCCACTCCCCAGCTCCTTTTTGGGAAACACTATCCAGAGAACACCACTATCCTCTTTTGCCATTCTATCTGGTATCTCCCCATTCTCCCGGGAAGAGGGCAGAGATAAGGCTATAGATAGCTCAGAGACTGCATGGGATGGATGGTTGAAGCAATCAAGAGTTTGCATTTGGGAAAAACCAGTATTTCTGAAGTTGACTGAAATTCCTTTAAATACTTTGCTAGCCCACAGACCTTTTGGCTTGTTTATCAAAGGCAAGAGACTGGGGGACAGAATTACCAGGGGATCTCTAATTGAATTTGGCAGTGGGTGACATTGTCTCTCTGTTCTATAACTGTTCAGGTGGTTGGGGATCCTGGCTGCCCCAGGGACCCTGAGGGAGCCCTGGGTTGGGAGCTTAAGATACTGGGTGACTCCAACCTCAGATTTCCAAGAGATGGCTCTTACCATCAGGTGGAGCAAGAGGAACTTCTTTATCACTAAGAAACTCTTATCAACAACCTGAGTAGTTTAGGCAGTGAGGTCACAGAGAGAGGGCTGAATTTCACTTCCTTCTGTGTGGCAGGTTGTACCAATCTCAGGTTCAGTGCTGGCAGGAATGGTGGGCTGTGAGGAGAGGTTGGAAATCCTGGGGACTAGTGAGTATACTGAGCTGGGGGAGGTTAGTTAGTTCTCTGAATGCCGGATATGCCCTCTTGCCAACCTGTGCTGGGCAGACAGCTCTACTGTGCTGGAAGGCAGCTGCAGTGACTAACTTGGGTCTTCTCCCCTCTCTCCCAGGACACTCTTACCACACCACGGAGCCTGTTTGTTGTGTTGAGCAAGCCAGGGGGAGGAGACTAGAGTAGATGGGCAGTAGGGCGGGGCCTAGCAGGTTTGGAGGGAACCTGGCAGCTCCAGGATTGCTGGCTTTTGTTTTTGCTGCTGAGCCTGGAGCTCAGCTCAGACTGAGATGAGAGTTTGGTGCGTACATGTCAGGGCAATGTGTGTGTGTGTGTGTGTGTGTGTCTGTCTGTCTGTCTTAGTCAGTCACAACACCCTTTTTCCCTCCCATAGCCACTTAAAGAGGCTAGCCTTGTTGACATTTCCCCAGGCATCCAGCATGTTTGTAGCAGCTGATCCTACCTCTGCTGTTGCTCAGGGTCAATAGCAGATTTCATGACTGTGACCAGCCTAGGTCAGAAGAAAAGATCAAGGAGGGTGGCACTATGTGGGCCTCAGGAAGAGGTGGAAAGAGTCCCTGAACAGTGAGGCAGTCCACACTCAGGAGTCATTGTCACCCTTGACAGTGCTTTCTTCACCAGGGCTGTCTATCATCAGTACCAGGTCTCTAACCCCAGATTAAAAGGGAGCACAGGGAAGAAGGAAGGGGAGGGAAGTCCCAGGCTTGGTCTAGCGGGAACTGCATGTTGGATGCCTACATTGTGCACTAACAGGGGACATGGAGCCACCACAGTGTGTGGAGGAGTTGGAGGATGATGTGTTCCAGCCAGAGGACGAGGAGCCAGGAACCCAGCCCAGGAGCTTGCGCTCTGCTGACCTGTTTGCCCAGAGCCAGCTGGACTGTCCCCTTAGTCGTCTGCAGCTCTTTCCTCTCACCCACTGCTGTGGCCCTGGGCTTCGACCCCCCAGCCAGGAAGATAAGGCCACCCAGACCCTCAGCCCAGCCTCTCCCAGCCAGGGTGTCATGCTGCCTTGTGGGGTGACTGAGGAACCCCAGCGACTCTTTTATGGTAAGTACTTTTAACCTTAGGACTCCTCCCATTGAGAGTGGGGGAAAAGAGGGGACTTTCCCTCCCCAAACCTGCACTTTACTATTTCCTTCCCCAAACTGAGCATCAGGGTGTATGATTCCTCGACTCTCATCCTTCTACCTCTCTGTTTTTGGTTGCTCCACACCTGTGTTCCTTGGGCCCCAAGGAAGGCAAATCACCCTGCCACTGTTTCTGCTCTTTTCCTTCCTGGAGAGATTCTTAGGTTCACGATATCTCCTTGAGTTGGAAAAAGAGGGTACCTGAGCCTGAGTGGCCCAGCCTTTTGTGTCCTTATAGTGCCCTCTGTGAAGTGCCTGAACACTGCCCTGGAGAAGGCTGGGGGGATCTGTGAATTGCTGTTGACACTGAAGGGAAAAACCCAGCCCTTCTGGGAGGGGAGGTTTCTAAAGGAGAAGGTGGCCTCCAGTTGTCACTTGGGACTTTCTGTCCTTGGAAGGGGAACTGGAGAATGAGGTTGGGCTGCCTAGGCTCAGTGCCAGCAGAGGGGCTGTTTTAAGGTTCAATCAGACAAGACCCCTTCATTTGTGGACTTAAATGGCTTGTTTTATGAGCAATATGCCCTTCTCTGGCAAAAGGGCAGGGTCAGACACTCAGCTTGTTTTCTTCTTTTAGTACAACAGCTTATGGAGGGAGAGAGAAAGGTTGGGAGGCTATCTGGCTGTGTCTGACTGAGCAGCTCTAGAAGACACTGCAGTTATACCCTGAGGGAGCTGCCTGTAGGGCTAGTCTGGCATTAGCAGTTCTGGCGGGAGCCTGAGAAGATGGATAAGCAGGCTGGGACGAGGGAAAGGCGAGAGAAGGTGGGCGCCCCTAGCGGTGTCTTCTGTGGCCAGCACCCGGTAAGTGGGGAACGCTTGTGTGGAGGGCTCCCATGGTTAGCCCTGCACCGCCTCTAGAGAGGAACTTGGCTATTCTGTGGGTCTGAGGAGTTTTTTCATTCTAGATTTTGTGCTATTGTCCAGAACTTCAGGACCCAAGACAAACCTTCCTTTGCTGCACTAAAAAGTGAAGATACTTTTTGCTTTTCTCTTTCTCTGTCGCTTGCTTGCTTTCCCCAAACTGTAGAGGGCTGCCTCCAGTGCTTTTCCAAAGAAGAGTTTCAACCCACTACTGCATGAATAATAAATGGTGGTCAAGCATAGCTTGGTAAATAAAGGCAGAGACTGGCAAGTTCACCCACATGGATAACCTTTGCCTTGGCACTGCCCGTAAATAGAGAACTGAGGAAAAGGCTTCTTCTTCTTGATACCATTCCCTTCTGTTCTCCTAGCATCAGATGTTATAGTGGGCAATGGGCAAGTCAGTCTGTCCAAATTTGGCCTTGTGCCCTGATGAAGGCAATGAGCCCCTCTCCCTTCACACACAGGGGTTTACCCTTGGCTCCAAGTCTCAGCTGTGAGCAGGGGGAAAAGGGACAGTTGTGGAGAATGCTGAGATGTGGGCCCTCTATCTTTGCAGGCAATGCTGGCTACCGACTCCCTCTCCCTGCCAGTTTCCCTGCAGGCTTGCCCCTTGGTGAGCAGCCCCCTGAAGGGCAATGGCAACATCATCGAGCAGAGATACAGATTGCCCGAAAGCTTCAGTGCATTGCAGACCAGTTCCATCGGCTTCATATGCAGCAAGTAGGCATGGGAAATGGGGGGAAGGATGTTTGGGGTGGGGGAGGGCAGGACCTGTTTCAGCAGGTCTCTCTCTGCCAGGCCTCGAGTATATGGTCCCAGAGTTTTGGCTTTGGGATTGCTATTCCCACAGCCTGAATGGATCTGACCGAATGAGCACTGTTGCCCTCATCTCTGAGCTCCTCTCTCAGTTCAGGCTCCATAAACAGAGGTCAGGAGATGCGATGGTCCCTCCCAGGGAATGGGATGACATTCTGCAGCCTTACCTGCCAAGATGTATCTTCTTGAGACCAGGGGTGGGAGATTGTCCTTCTTCATAGACCTGAAGGGTGCTACCATGAAACTGGACATTTGGGGATACCTGGCAAAGATGCAGTGAGAACTGGGTAACCAAGGCCAGGGATGGGCCTGAGTGGGGGAAAAGTGGTGGAACCAGTTGTAACCTGACTCTTTCCAGCTGGGGAGGCTACTCCTCATTGTCTCTGTCTGGGACACTGGGCTGGCCAGTGTACCTCAGAGTCCCTCCAGACTGGCAGCCTGTGCTTGGCCGGCAGTCTGCGCTGGGCACTGGCCCCACCAGGGCGGAGCATCGCGTGTCAGTCGAGCATGTGGCAGAGTCCATCAACAAAAGAGGCGGCTGGCAGGCTCGTGCTGGAGGAGCCCTCTGTGCCACCGGCTGGAGGCTGCCTGGCTACAGAGCTGCTGCCTGGGCCAGCCCCAGGCACTGAACCCGTCCTCGCTGGACTGGCTTTCTGACTGACTGCCAGGGCAGGGAGAGGAGCCTGAAGCAGGGTCTGTGCTAATATAGCCACGGCTGAAGCAGAGGCACACCACCTGGAGACCATACATTCCCTACCTCTGGGACTCTGTCCCTGGCCGTGTGTGTGTGTGTGTGTGTGTGTGTGTGTGTGTGTATCAGATCAAGAGAATAAATAACTTGCTATAATTGATAATTGGATAGGCTGGGAGGTTAGATGGATAACCTCAGGAGGACCAAAGGTAAGCTAATTAGTAGTATGTTTGACTTAAGGGCCAAACCATTGGGTTTTCTGAAAACAGGCCATTGGGGATTAGATGTGGCTCTGCCGTGGAGTTTTGAGGATTTGGGGGTGGTTACACCTTGTCCTGGTGATTCTCTCTGCCCTTAGTTGTCAGAGAAGGTGGAAGGTGGGCCTGTGCTTAGATAATAAGGCTGCTTGGCTTCCTCCTTTCCACCTTCTTGTCCTCTTGATTCCAAGCTCTAACCAGTTTCTTACTTTGACTATTTTTTTGTTTTTATTTGTTTAACTTAGCTTACAGTTTCCTGTACTCTGACTCTTGATTTCGGTCTTCTGGACTCCCCTCTCCCACTCACTCTCCTGGCTGAACAGGCCAGTGTCGGAGCCCAGCACACAGCTCCCACTCTAGGTACTAGATTTCATGAAGGACACAGTTGTGTGGTCTCTTAAACTTGTCTAGAGGAAGGCAGCTTAAACTTGTGTTCTGATAGCTTTCTTCCTAGTAAAGCTCATCTCACTCAACAATTGTCTCAGAAAACTGCCCCCCCCCCCCCAATCATTGTTAAGCCCCTGTGGGCTCAGTGGCAGGCTGGAAGAGTTCCCTTGGTCAACCATGTTTTGGTGCAGACTAGAACACAACCCGGGAGGAAGAGGCTCTTATCCCAAGGTCTAATCCTGCTCCTCACTGCTCTGTGTCATTTCCCTCAGTCTGGGACTACTGCTTTGAGGGCACAGTTCCAATTTATACAAAAGTGCTGTCCTCTCAGCCATATCAGCCAGAGTCATAGGGAGGCAGGGGTTGAGGAGAGGAGGGGGAAGGAGAGCAGAGCAACCTCTCCAGAGGAAACTGTTTGGGAGAGTCTCCTCTGCTCAGCTCCTCACTCTATACAGCCTCCTGTGTACCCTCCCCCTCCTGCCAGCTACCTACTACTCCTTCCTTGCAGTGGCAAGGAAGGCTGGCCAGGAAGTCCTTTCTATCCCAGAACTGGTTTTCCCAAATTTTCCAGTACAAAAAAAACTAGACTTTTGTCCATCCTCTTTTAACCCCCCCCCTCCCTGCTCACAGACCATGAGGAGCCTGTCCTGTGGGGAGGGCTAGGATATTGACTGCAGGCAGATGGAGCCCTGGTACACAGAGGATCTTCTAGCAACTGGTTTTAAGAAATGAGTCATTTTCTGAACTTAATTATTACATAAGATGTGGTATAATATTTCATATCTAGAAAGTACTATTATCACTCTTACATACTTATCCTTTATTTTCTTTCCCTCATGTTTATGGGCAGAGAAACTGAGACACAGGGTAGAATAGTTTATAGTTAAGTGTTTAGGTCTCAGGTACAAAGTCAGAAAGTCTTGGTTTAGAAAGCAGGTCTGCCACCTCTTCGCCATCAGAAAGTCACTTGACCTTGCGTGGCCTATCTTCTCTTCTGTAAATCAGAGTTGGTACCACAGAATTTTATTGAAATGGTTGAGGAAATACCTATGAGAGTTCCAGGCGCACAGTAGTTATTTTTTAGTGTGTATTTCCTTCTGTCTGTAACTTAATCATACCCTATATTTCTTCTTGTCACTTGTAAGACAACTTCCCATCCCACCCACCAAGCTCATCTCTGAGCAGAAATGCCCCCCACTTCCCACCCTTCACTCCTTTACCTGCTGTCCAGAGAAATTGGTGTCCAAGCTGTTCAGTTTTAGGCACTGGTCCTGAACATTTCTGCTTAGAGAATAGTGGTTATTCCCTACCATTGTGGGGTGAGTTTAGAGAGCCAGGAAAGAAAACCCAAGAGACAGTATGAAAGTTGAGGGGGCGTGCCTATCTTCTTTCTCCTCTGGCCAGACAGTTACCATTGGTCACTGAGACCTGTCAAGAGTCCCACTCTTTGTCCCTGGTTATGGATCTCAGTTATTCTTTTTCTGATTTGGGGAAACCGTCTCTTTAGGAGATATGGGATGGTGGGAAGGGCTGTGATCTGGGGTAGTATGTTATAAGGTGACATCATAGTAAGTTGAGTGCATCAACATGACCCAGATGGAACATGCTCGAAATTCCCCCGGCTGTGAGTTATTCAGGCCACTAGCACTTCCAGCTTATTTCTTAAGGAGTGTGCTAGGGTGGGGGCTGGAGGCAGGGGTGGCAGGGAGGGAGTCTAACTTGCTACTCAAGTGATCAGCTCAATCCTCTGGAGCGACAGGTAAGGGAGTGGAGGCTGAAGACTAGCAAGTTGCTCACTGGGTGATTGGGTCTCCAAGTCTGTAAGATTGGTAGAGGCAGAGTGAGTGGAGTTATAAGCAGTTCCGAACCTGGTCACATCCTGCCTTCCTTTGAGTGAGAACTGGAAGGTTCCTTGCTGTTCATCTTTGAGCTGACCACTGAGCAGTGACTTCCAGTGGTCTGCTGACCATTGTCTATAAGTGTGTCTTAGTGTTGCTGTGTCCACCTTGCTTCTGCATGGAAGAGAGAGGTACTAGTTTGCCTTCTCACTGATCTCATGGCTGCCCTGGCCAGAGAGCCTGAGCCAGCTTCTTCTCATCCCCCAGTGTGATCTTCTCCAGCATGGGCCTGGGAATGATGCACAGTAGCTGGTGTCTCTCCACTTAGAAAACTGTCTTGGCCCAGTGGCATAATCTTGAGATTTGTGTGTGGGTATTTCTAGGCAATGTTAAGAAGCCAAGAATTCTAAAAAATTTAAGAGCTACTGTGTATGTTTGAGTGACTTAAAGATACAGGAGGGTTAGAATTCTTCCTGTTGGAAATGGGTTTTTTGTTTTTTTGTTTTTTTTTTGAGACTAGAACTCGTTATTTTGCCTGTGGAACCGCAGGCTCACGTTGCCCGGGGTACCACAGACTCAAGCAATCCCCAGCCTCAGCTTCACAGGTAGCTGGGATAACAGGTGCACGCCAACATGCCCAGCTGTTTTTTTGGGGGACTAGGTCTCACTACATGCCCCCTGGCTGGACTTTGTGGCTTCCTAGGCTGCCACCTACAGGCATGCGCCACCATGCCTGGCCTGGTGGTGTATTTTTTAACTCGAACACAGAGTGGCTTCATTCACAACAGCCAGAATTGGAAATTCCCTGAATTAGACTTTCTGAAAAATGAATTCTGAGAAAAATTTCAGCCACTCAGTTGAAATCATCCTTAGTTACAATATCACAGAAAGGAACCTGGACTTGGTCAGGTCCAGGTTGAAATCCCAGCTCTGTCACTTAGAAGTTCTGCATTCACAGACAAATTAATTTCTCCAATTATGTTTCTAATGCTTACCATGCAGGTTGGTGTGAAAGCTCTTTGGAAATTGTAATATATCTAATTATTAAGGAGTGGAAAGTTTAATACTTTTGGAAGTATATTAAGAGATGTTTTTAAGATTTCAATTGAACTGGCTGCTTTATAGTTCTTAGAGAGGCTCTTTTGGGCGTTTTACACAAAGGGATGTTTGCGTGGCATATTAAGTAGAATGCTTTCTGCTGGGAGCCCCTGACTGCTTCCTGACCCTTTGGGGTACTCTTCTTATTAGCTAATAGTTTCTGAAGTTCAGACCGTGGCTAATGAGGTTGTTCAGGCTTTACATAGGGCAGCCTTGAACAGACATCCCAGAGGTTCACCATAGAGTGAGAGGGGTTCCTGCAGATTCCCCCCTCCACCCCAGTGGTGGGAGGTCCACCTCGGACAGTGCTGGAGGAAGAGTGGAGTTGGGGGAGGGGAGGGACTGTGCGTGAGAGCCAGTGCTGGGGCTTGGGGGCCCAGTGTTTGCTCTGTGGCTGGCTCTGTTTATATCACTGGCTATATTTAGCTTCTGAGTCATCAGCGTGGCTGACTGGAGGCCGAGTTCCCCACACAACTCTGCACCTGACTACTCTCTCTTCCAGGAGAAGGGCCTTGTAGTTCCGGACAGTTTATTCCCTCCCCACCAAGGCAAGCCATGGGGATGGGAACTGGCTTTTGTTTTTATTCTTGGATGGTGGGAGGGGTATTGATGGGGGAGGAGAGGTTTGGGGGCAGCACCAAAAAAGAAGGATAAAGAAAGACTTCTGGTTTGCTTTTTGATCTGTGTCTGGCAACCAAGAGGGCATGTTCCGTGGCTAGAATGAGAACAGTTGAGTGTGTGGTAAGTGGGGGAGGGGGTGTCCTGCTTTCTTCCATGCTTACTTGCCTTGTCCTGTTCGTGAACCTGACCCAGGTGGGACAAGATCAGCCAACTGTGAGGACCCTAGTTGGGAGTCAGAGCCTTGGGTTCTTTTCTACAGCCTTGTAGCCCCACCACAGGCCTGCCCTCTCCTTGATCCCCTCTCCCTCACTTTGACCAGAGCTCACACACCACTGTTCTTCCTGAGTGCTTAAGTTGCCCAGTAGTTTAATGGAGCTGTTAGCAGATTGAGGGAAACTAGGACTCCACCCCTGGGCCTTGGAGTTGCAAGCAGGGCTCTGGGGTGTCAGGTGATAAAGCATAGTCCTGTACCCCTCACCCAGCCCCCCAGTGGCTGAAGCCAGTGGTTTCCATTTGTTAGAGGAGCCTGCCTGCCTTCTGCTGTGTGCTGGCCGTCCAGGGGCTGCCCTGCCTTCCTTGGAGAAGTGATAAATGTTGTTCTGGGGAGGCTGATGGCTTCCACTTTCTGTTAGCACCACTGGCTGAATTGAGAATATTCTTGGAAGGAATATTTTTCCCTTTTCTGTTTTACCACATTGCTAGTTCCTTGAGTAGCTGTGTCACAAGCATTCTGGGGGTAGTGACTGGTTCTCTGGACCCAAGAGGTCACCCCATGGGTTTTAGAGTCCCTGGCTGAGCTTGGCAGCCTGGAGTTCAGAGCCCAGTTGCCTTTGGCTGCTGTGGCCCTTCTCAGAGGGCGAAGTTGGGGATTTCCCTAGGACTTCGTAAGACTGTTCAGAGGAAACTCCTCCTGCAGGGACACTGTGGGCAGGACATGTTGAGGGAAACATCCAGAAAAGTAAAGGAGGCCCAGGTTTTCCCTGTCCTCTCTGGAGAGGGGCACCTGCTGAGTGCTGCCACCAGGTCCTGTGCTTTCCATTAATTTTCCTCATTTAGTCACCACAGGAATCTTGTATTTTTAGACCCTGCTCTCCCCATTTTATAGGAAACTAAACTTAGAGAAGTGAAAAAATATACCCAAGTTACACGGTAAAAGGCTGAGCTAGGACCCATACAGATTTGATTGATCCTAAAACCTTGCTCCTCTTTGTCATCTCTCCCTGCTCCCCAGCTGTCTGTCCTGGAAAGTGAGAATACCATGAAGTTCCACTTTCCTCCAACTCCCCTTGTGCCCTGCACTGCCTTCTTTTGTACTTTGTTTTGTGTCTTGCATTTCCTCCCTTAGGCTTATAAAATATTTGAGGACAGGGATTACATCTTGCCCATCTCTGTATCATTCAAAACTCTTTGCTCAGTTGAGTGCTTGATAAAAGCTTGCTGGATTGAACACAAACATCTTCCCAGCTTCTTTCAAGTGGAATTTTCCTAGTGACTCCCTGATCTCTATATTCCCATTCTCAGCCCCAAGACTGTCTTCCAGTTTCTGCAGGGTGGGTTTAGAGTATGGAGGGAAGGGAAGTACTAGCAAAGGGTCACTTTTTAGAGAGTATCTCCCTGTAAAACAGGGTGTATACAATGCTACATTTTAAAGAAATTGTACTTCAGAACATGGTCAGAAAACATTTCCAACCAGTTTCAGCTTTATTTCTGTTTGATCTTCAGTTAGCTCTATCTCTGACAGGTTTATTTTTTCTGGTCTGCAGCATCCTTACTAAACAGTTAATGATCTGGAAATGATGTCTTTAAACATACTAGAGAAGCAGTTCAGTTTGAAAAGTTAAAACTTTCAAAATGTGAATATACACAATCTAATATTTCAGTGAAAGAATACAGCTTTGGGGTCAGAAACCATGTATCCAAAAGGTTCTTCTCCCTACCTTTCTTAGGGTAACTTTTCTGAGCCTCTGCTTCTACATCTGTGAAATGGGACTGATCAGCCTGTTCTCCAGATCTTTGCAAGAGTCAAATGAAAAGATAAGAACAGGCTGGGTACGGTGGCGCGTGCCTGTAAACAGTAGCCTAGGAAGCTGCCGTGGAAACCAGGGATCGAGGTGTGAGTCCTGCGCCCGGGGCAACGTATCAAGACCTAGTTCCAAAAAATTAGCTGGGTATGGTGGCTTAAGCCTGTAATCCCAGCTACCTGGGAAGCTGAGGCTGGGGACTGCTTGAGTCCGTGGTACCACAGGCAACGTGAGCCTGCGGTTCCATGGGCAAAAATAGCGAGATCTAGTCTCAAAAAAAGAAAAAAAAAAAACAAAAAACACTGTTCAAAGTGTGAGATACTAGTAGTTGCTTTTTGTTTAGTAAATTTGCAGGGTTCTTCTAAAGCAGAGCCACTGTGTAGCTTTGCTCCTTCCTCTAATTCTTTGGGGTGAGCTAGCTTTTGTAGGAGCATCTGGAACACTGGTGACATACAAAGCCCAAGAGGGTTTGAATTGGATCCGCAGGGGGCCAGGCAGAGGGAGATTCTTATCCAGGGAGGGTAGGGAACAGTCTTTGTGTTTAGGGCAGATGCCACATGGGATGAGACCGAGTTTGACTTGTGTAATCCAACCTTGTCAGGCTCCACAGCCAGCTATTAAGAAAAGGGGGAGGGGGGGCTTTTACTAGCTGGGCTTCTCCCTAGGCAAGAGGCTGATACTATCACATGAAGTACATCTTTAGGCCAAGCCAGACATCACTTGTTCCTGGCCTCAGACATGTGGGTTATCTTGCAAGGCTGACTTTTCTGCAGTCAGTCCAGCCTGCACTTTCGAGCACCTAATGTGCCCCCTACATGCTCCCTGAAACATAGGGAAATGAGCATATGTTCAGTCACAGTACTTGCACATAGTGGGAGTGACTTGAGCACTTGTCAGCTGACTACCTTCACACATGTATGCATGCATGCACACATACATGCACACATGCATGCGACACACACACACTGTCTTCCCCTACCCCCATCATGATAGCAAAAAAGAAGTGAGGGCCTAGAGTCAAGGAAGAAACCTGGATCTCTAATGCCTATGGTTTCTTAACTGTACTCTCTTTACCCATTGTGTTAGGACCCCTTTCTTGGACATTCACCTCTATTCTTTCCCTCTGGGACTTGATCCTATTCTCTGGACCCAGAATTTAAGGACTGTCATATCAGCTTAAATTTCCACCAGCTTCTTAACCCTAAGCCCCCCTGAATATACCCTGACCAGGCATTCAGGAACCCTCACTCTTTGCAAGTTCCCCATCTTGGAGGGGTGCTCAAGCTGATTCTGGGAGAGCTGGGCCTTGCACTCTTCATTCTCACATTATGTGCTGGGTTCTGTGCTAGGTGCCTGGGAGTCAGAGGCCAAGCACACTCCTGGTTCCCCCTTGCTTCTCCCCTTTCCTGCACCATCTCCTGGAAGGATCCATGTTCTCTGGTGTCTTTGTGCACTTCATTCTGTTGGGTACATGTTGATTTCCTTCCTCTTTATTGTTTCTCTCACGGGCCTCCCTCAGATCTTTTTTTCTCCTTTCTAGTCAGGCCCTTCTGTTTGATTTTTTAAAAAAAAATTTTTTTTTTAAATTGTTGTTCTTCATAATCAGGGCCTTCTTTGATTCTTTTGGTATGTTGCAGTTTGGTCTTTTCAGGAAAGGGCCTTTGGGGGCTGCTCTGGGGAGGGGGACTATAAATGGAATATATGTGGCCTCTGTTTGTGCCCAGAAAAAGGCTGCTGGGGCTGTAGCTCATTCTCAGGCTTCTGGTGGTAGCCACCCAGCTGCCGTGGTGGCCAACTCACCTGTGTTCAAGTCTATCTAGGCCCATCCAGGCCCCCCACCAGGCTGACAGGATTCAGTTGTTGGAGCTCTGAGTTGTAATCCTGAAGGTAATCATGAATGACAAAGTCACCAAACCTTAGGTTTGGCAAAAACACCTCAGGGATTTCCAAATGCCTATCCTGGCCTGACTGCTGGAGAACCACCTGGGCAGGATTTAGCTATGGCTTGCATGAGTTGCTGTTATGGTGGGAAGAGACTGAAAGTGATGGAAGAAAACACCAAATCTTAAACTGTTTTCTTCTGTCATAAGATCGAGTGATTTTATTTTTAATTCACAAATTTCTTGTGTTCCAGTTTTTCTACACTGACATGTACTATTTTCATTATTAGTGCCATGTAATTATCAGTAAGTTACTTCTGATTTAAAACATGATCCAGAGATGTTAATCAGCATATAAATTCCTGGTCCCCTTTCCTGGTAATTCTGAGCTTACAGCTTTAGTGACTTTGCCTCTCTGACTTCTGTGACATAGTCTGGCTTGTGACTGTAATGCAATACCTTCATTTTACTTACAAGGAAAGTGAGACAGGCTGGTGGGAAGTGCCAGTCTACAGCCAGGTCCTCTGATGCCTTGCCCAAGGAAACTCCCACGAACCAGAGTGCCTTTTCTTGCTGATTCATGAGTCCTGAGACCTGTCTCAGGCATAGAACCTGCATCCTTCCGGAGGCTCGGTCTGTGTGCCCTGCCTCCTGCCCCTAGACCTGCCTGTGTTTTCTAGCAAGACCTCAGTTTGCAAATGACAGCACTCTTTGGCCCTCAATTGCTTCTGGGCACCCCAGCACCCTTAAATGATGGGAATTGTCTTGCCTCATCCCTGGAGTCATTAGGACCCAGTGTTACCGATGTAGCAGGTGGTCTCCATTGGGGAATTTCGGGAGAAGCTGAGGCATACAGGAGTGGGATTGATCTGGGCCCTACATGATAGACTTGTGCTTACTAGAAAGCTGTTTTGAAATGATTTAGAGAAGGGAGGACAGAGAGTCTACCTGATCTAAAGTCAAGTATATGCTGGTTGTGCCTGTGGTAGCAATGTTATTCAAGGGCCAGCTGGGTTGTATCCCACCCTGCCACTTAACAGTTATGTGACCAGGTTACCTAACTCTTTCAAATGCTGTCATCTGTAAAATGGGGGGGGGGGAGTGTGATAATACATACTACCTCATAGCGTTGTGGAGAGCAGCAAAGGAGCTCAAGGCAAATCATCCTTAACATGTCTCAAAATCACCTGGGGATCTTGTAAAAACTGCACTCTGTGAGTCAGTAAGCCTGCATTTCTAAAAAGCTCCCAAATGATGCTGAGGCTGCTGGTCCATGGACCACACTTGGAGAAGCAAGGGTGTAAAACACTTAGAACAGAGCCTGGCACACTTGCGGCTACTTTGAATGTTATGATCATGGTTGTTATTGTTACTTGACCTTTTCAAACAGCCACCTGAGGAGACTCGGAATTCCAGCAGCCTGTCTCTCCAGGGACCAGTCTTTTCCTGGTTTCTCCTCCTGTTCCACCACATGACCTTTGCACCTGTCCTGGGCAGCAGCTGGGGAGGGGCTGAGGGAGGGAGTGCTCTGCCCAGCTGCCGCAGCAGGCCTGGGTCTCCAGGTTTGCAGCTGAGTCCATTTTCACGCTGCTTTACTCTAACCAGATTTTGTTAAGCCGGGTGTGTTTCCTCTTTTTACTCATCTTTGTTTACAAAACACAAGGAAGCCATCAGTCTCCCCAGCCGCAGTCTGCCAGGCCTTGTCTGTGGCACACCCCGATTTCCCTTCCCCTCCAAGCAAGAGCTGTGCCTCCAATTTTCTGGGTTGTTTTCTACTCTCCCTTGGGCAGAGGAAAGAGAAATGCCATTGCCACAGATTTGGGGTGGGGGGGTCTCAGCTGCCATCTGGCCATCTTGCAGTCAGGATCAGGGAGACCAGCGCTGGACGTACCTGTAATGCTCTGAGAGTCAGGCAGACATGGGATCACTTTCCACTTCTGTGATGGACTTACTCTGTCCTCTACCCTTCTGAGTAGGAGTTGCCAGGTAGGGGCCAGGACTGTGGTTAGACAGCCTCAAAGAGGGTTCCAGCTGCCTCTGGACACTTCCCATAAACGTGCTTGCCGACTGGGCCCCTGCAGTGATCTAAGTCCAGACTGTGCTGGCTCCTTTCTGCACACTAGGTTTTTATTCCCGTGTCCACTGAGAAGCCTGTGGAGAGGGCCCCAGCCCAGCGCTCCTGCTTGGTAGACAAAAGACATCACTAAGATTGCCTCTCCTGCACCCCTCCAGCCCTCTCTGGGCCTCTGCTAGCCCCTGGGAAATGGTACCTGTGTGGGCGGGGCACTAGCTACAATCCTGGGAGCCACTGACCCCTGACCTTTGCCCCCATCTTCCCTGCCTGACAGTAGGACCTGGGATAACCTCCAGAGAGTAGTGTGTATTCTTTGTTTTTGTTTTGTTTTCAAGTATGTTCTTGCTTAACGTTTAATTGGCTCCAGTCAGTAGGAAAGCGCTCCAAGAGGGATTATTTATGGCTTACTGTCAAGAGCAGCTATAAAAAGGGCAGCACTGAGCTGGAGATGCAGGGAAGGGAGAGGGCGGTGTGCAAGTGTGTATGTGTGTGTGTCTCTGTGTGTGCGTGTTTGCACTGGATGAAATCAGATTTTTGCTGCCTCAGCAGTGTGGTTTAAATTGAAGATTAACCCTTTGACCTTCACAGTGTCAAATCACTTGCAGATGGAGGCTCCCCCCTCTTCCCCCTTGTTCTCTGTGTTACTTTGGAGTGGGGGGAGAAGGGGGCACTTCTTCTCTTTCTTTCTAAAGAAAGTTTGTTGTTCATGCAGCTGAGGTTTGAGGGGCTCAGGAGCCAATCTGATTAAAAGCAGCACTTGGCTAAACTCTGGAAAATCCTGCAAGCAGGGGAAAAAGTTTAATCCTCTTGTGCACAGTGCATAAAGAGCCTGGTCTTTTCTTTTTAATGCTAAAACTGCAATTGTTTTTGGAGAACTCAACTACCCCATCCCACCCCCACCCCCACCCCCCAGTTTGCTGTACTGATAGGATTAAAAATGCCGCCTAGAGATATGTAGATCAGAACTTTTATTGAAAATGATAAGAAGTTGTGGTCCAAGTCTGAGTTTGGAAGTTAAATTTTTTTTTTTCTTTTTGAACTTTTAGCACCAGCAGAACCAAAACCGGGTATGGTGGCAGATCCTCCTCTTCCTACACAACCTCGCTTTGAATGGGGATGAAAACAGGAACGGGGCAGGTCCCAGGTGAGGCTGGGCTGCCCTCTTCACATGGGGCACAACAGGAAGGACATCGGGAGGACTGACACTGTGTCTTGTGAAGTTGTTTCGCTTTGTTTGGTATTTTTATTGTAAAAATTTCTCTTTGTGTGTACATAAGACATACCCAAGCGGGACCTCTCTCCCTGCTCAGGGCCTCAACCAGGAACGGGGCCTTTGTCAAACACTGCTGAAGTGGAGGCTGATACGTATGTGATGATGGGCCCTCCTAGTGGCTCTGGAAAGGAGCTGCCTCAGCTGCAGTTGTCCGAGATGACCGGGGAGTGTTGTTCTCCATCGAGTGGACTGTAGTTTTCCACAGGAACTCAGTTAAGAAACAGGAGACTGGATTAGACTCCAGATGAGCATCCAACCTATCAGTTGTCTACCATGGATGGGGCCGAGACCCTGACGCTCACCCTGCTTGAACCTGGGCTTCAACCAGGGGCTTTCCAGCTGAGCACAGCCAGGTTCCTTTTCACCTGCCTTGTGCCACAAAGAGAGGTGAGGTGTAAACTGAGGCTGATCTCCACAGACCTGTCAGCCACCTCCCTTTCTGGGTTCTCATTCGGCCCAGCCAGTGCCCACCCCATGGGCTCAGGGATTCTTGTCCAGCCCCTCTCATCTCCAGCAGACCTCAGGGAGGGGTGGGTTTCTCTGAAAACCCCTCGTATATACCGCAGAATGAACCAAAGTTCTGAGTGAACCTCAAATCTGACTTGGTTCCACTTGGAGGCTCCAGGATTGGTCCCGAGGTACAGGAATGCTGCCACCTCTGGCTACCTCCAGCGGGCTGGGTGTCAACTACCATGAGCCAAACAAAGTTGCTGTGGTAGCAACTTGTGCCTTTATCAACTCTCCTTTCAGAAGACCCACTAACAGACTTCACTCCCCTATATCAGCGTTCTAGGGCCTAAGGGGGCCAGTTAGCAGTGGAGCTGGGAAATGTGGCCATCCCATTGTAAAATCAGCCCCAGAGGAACCGATTCCTTGGTTTCCTTGGAAACAACATACCTCCTCCCTATTATCCCCATTCCTTTTTCACACCTAGTGGGATACAGGAAGAAGCCTACACAGTGGCTTTGTTAGCTGAAATGTGTCTTTTAGAATAACAGACAGCGATTAGACTACAGAACCCACTAAGCTGGGTACACATTTCCTGTCTTCCTTCAGCTTCCAACTGGGCCAGAAGGGCATGCTCTGGAACTGAGCAAGGTCACAGCTGCCTCTGAACTTCTTCCCTTCTCTCCCTGCTGTGGCACTAGTGGAGAGAGCATTTAAAGCAGCCAGTCTGGCAGTGCTCATAGCTGACACAGGGAATCTGTTAGCCAGACACCTAGGAATTAAATTATAATTTTTGCATATGTAAGAAAAGAAAACATTGGTGCTAAAGGTGAAGCGAGGCCCAAAGAAAAAAAATGGCTTCCCTGGGCAGCGGGGGACCCCAGGACTACCCAAGGAAATTGAAGAAGTCATCAAATCTGAACAAGCCCAAGCCAAGCCCTCCAGTTCTGCCTCAGGCCATCCTCAGCCCTGCTGAAGGAGGCATTGATCTTCTGGATGTACAGGTTGGGCAGGTTGTTCACTGCACAAGGAAGATAACGGAGGCTAAAACTGAGTAGTGCTCTGCTCACTAAGCTGTAGCCCTAGTGAAGGGCTCTGTCTGCCCAGAGGTTGGGGTGCCGTTCCTAATTTGCATGAGGGTGTCATACAGGGCCCACTGTGTCCCTGACAAGAAGGACCTCAAACTGTGCATAAACCTTTGTTTCGTTCTGCTTGGATGTTCTGGAGGTATTACCTCTTCTCGGCCAGAATTAAATTCTCAGGGTGTGTACCATGGTTTGTCTGCTAAGAAGATGGGTCACTGCTTACAAGCAGGAGCCCAAGGGAACAGGCAAGAAGACTGGCTCCTGGCCGCACTGACCATTGTGAAATCCAGCACAACCTTTCCTGCTCGTCTCTGTAAATTTCATGTGCACAGGACACATGTTTCTCCTCATCTGGACCAAAGCTGTGACAGGGTGCTGGTCTGTTCTTGAGTGGCACACTCGAGAGACGGGATTATTTCTACCGGCCACTGTGATTCCTCTTGGCGAACTTTCCACCTGAGTTGAGTGAGTGCAAATAAATGCTCTAGGCCTTGGTGCTAAGGCAAAGCCATCAGCCTCAGAGACCTTGCCAGGCCCAGGCTGGATGCCCAGTGGCCTGGCCTAAGAACTGAGCCCAGTTTGACAAGTCACCTGAACAGTGTCTGGAAGGGAGGGGGGGGGCGGGAAGTGGTCTGACTGCACTGTCTCCATTTTCAGTGAAGCCAGGAACTCAGTATCCTAAGCAAGCCAGGGCAAAATTGAAAACCCCTCCCTCCACCCTTCAGAAAAAAAAAAAAAAAAGAAAAAAACCCAGGAGGTAATTGGGAGAATAGCCCCAGGAGGGAGAGAGATTCCTCCTGGCTGGCTGTTTTTAATTGGCCTAGTGATTTAGACTGGCTGCTTTTCCCCCTCTGCCTGGTGAGTTGGCTGAACATTCCCAAAGTCCTGCCTCAGAAAAGGGGTCCTCCCCTGTGGGCCCCTTTTCGCCACCAGCCCTCTAACCCCCAGGAGCTTGGCTGTCTCTGGTAAGGGGGTGGAGAAACAGATTTAGAAGGAGGGAGGGAGGGAGGTTCTGACCTGGGTCTTGACCTGCAACCCACTGACAGCTTATGGGGCTGGGCTGAGGCTGGGGCTGGGGCTGGGGCTGGGGCTGGGAGTGGGGGTGGGAGTGGGAGTTGGAGTTGGAGTTGGAGTGGGGGTGGGAGAGAGACTGGCAGTCTCCCTCCCCACTGTAGAATGCCCCAGAGGAAGGGAAGCCTGATACTCTGGGTCAAAACAGCCCTTCTAATTCAGAATCCCAGACTAGGGTTTTCTGGCAGCCAACAGACAGAACTGGAGAAGGAACCCCCAGGCCAGACATCTGACTCCCCCTGTGAATTAGAGGACTTGACCTGGCCTCTCTGCCTTTGCCTGCTTCAAAGTCTGGGCTGCTGGAGAACTGCCCTGTTGGTCAATCCCAGGCGGAAAAAGATCACCTCCCGGTGACCTCCCTGATCCCCTAGGGAAATAGGTCTGTGTCCAGACTTTATGTGGCAGGCATATTCTGGGTGCTTGGAAGACCCCAGCAGATTTATCTCACTGACCCTGGCAGCCCACTCCCACCCGAGGGTGGCTCTAGCCCGGGCAACACAGGGACAGGATTGTTCGGATGATCTAATCAGGGCCTCCGTGGGGTGCTGGGGAGCTGCTGTGACCCTTAACATGCTGCCCCTTGAAAGCCTATGTCTTGGGGGGATTTGAGGAGAGGGATAATGGAGCTGGAGAAAAGAGCAGCAGAGACAGAAAGACTTAGGTCGCGTTTGTGGGGCTTCTACAAATCAGTGCCGCTGCTTAGGCTGGAGGAAGCTTTTGCGTCCCTTGGGCATACGCAGGGACTTTTGGTGGTTGCCCAGGCCGGATTCTTCAAGGAAGGGTTCACCTGTCTACCTGTGAGTCCTCTTGAGGATGCTGTGGGCAGGTCTGGCAGACTGTGAGCCTCAAGGGAATAGAGAAAGCGGAATTCTTCCACAGATGTGGCAGCATCAGGGGCTAGAGGTGCTGAAACTCCTGCAGGCTCCATCAGCATCTCCCTCTCTGCTGAGGCCACCAGCACCTCTCCCTGCTCTGCATGCATTGCCAGTGGGCTATCACATCCCTGGGTCCACAGGGACTATCGGGGAGACCCAGTGAGAATGTAGCATTTTATTCATCCGGGTCCATTTTCCCTGGCATCTAGGTATTCTGCCTTTGGGAGGGAGACAGGGAAAGAGGGAGGGGAATGGGGACCCACTGTTTCTTAATGTGTACAGAGTATTTGACTTATGTCTTTCACATGCGTATGTGTGTGTATTTCCCTCCTCACCCCCCCCCCAATCAATTGGTACAATTTTTAATAAAAACATTTAAAGCAGAGCTGGTCTTTCTTCTTCAAGGTGTAAAAAATGCAAGGGAGGGCCGAGCATGGTGGCGCATGCCTATAAGTGGCAGTCTAGGAAGCCGTGGCCGAGGCCAGGGATCATGGTTCGAGTTCCGCCTGGGGCCCGTAGCGAGACCTAGTTCCAAAAATAAAGCTGGGCGTGGTGGCACGTGCCTGTAATCCCAGCTACCTGGGAAGCTGAGGCTGGGGATTGCTTGAGTCTCTGGTACCCCGAGCAACGTGAGCCTGCGGTTCCATGGGCAAAAATAGCGAGACCCAGTCTCAAAAAAAAAAAAAAAGGCAAGGGAGTCCTTTAGGAAATTAGAGATTACTAATTTATATCTCAGCTGCTATCCTGGGTAACCCTGAAGGCTTCTGACTTTGGCGTGATTTCCTTTCTCTTGGAGTTGAGAAGAACTCTTCTGACCACTCAGCAAGCGGGCAGCCACAGAGGCCTGTAAGGTGGAGAGATGCCGCAGGCTTTGGATACAAACCTGGAGGTGGGTTGGGTTCCAACCTCCACCGGCTGGAGGCTCTTAAGCAAGTTATGTAACCTCTCTGAGTTTTCAGTTTTGCCACATGTAAAGAACAGCTGTGCCTGCAGGACTAAAGGAATGTGTGCACTGGACCTGCGCACGGGGCCAGCCGTCGGCAATGGCAGCCTTCATGATGGAAAGGATCCTGGCAATCCCTCCCTCCGCACCACTAACCACCTCTGTCAAGTTGGCTAACAATTTCCTTTGATCCAGGTACCATCTCAGGAGGATGGCTAGTTGTTAGGGAGCCGTCCCTCCTTCCATTTCTTCATGGATTAAGGATGTATCTGCCTCAAAAGGGTAGTTGAAAGTTCTTAACAGAGTTCTGAAAATCCTTGGGGCAAACCACTCTGCACTGAGCCAGAGGGGGCCAATTTGCCCTGCCTGTGCTGGGCACCCTATGATTTAGGCAGCGATTTGCTCTCTAGGGCCAGGCCTGGACTCCAGTTCCCACCTCTGACGATGGGAGATAGAAGTGACAGACCCACCTTGCCTCGTTGAACCTCAACCTTGAGAAATAAGTCTTGTTTGTGGATGAGTAAACTGAGACCCAGAAAGGGGATGTAGTTTCTATTTGGGCTTTTTTAAATTGCTGAGTCAGTCTGAAGGGGGCTTACTCCATCCCTCTGTGTTTCCATTTGGAAATTGCAGTGCTCTTGCCCAGATTTGTGGGGAAGCCGAAACTTGTCTATTTTTAATGCCAAATAACTGCCTCTTCTCCTGTAAAACATGGCACTTCTAACCACTCTATATTTGGACAGAAAGGTTTATTTTTACTGGAGTGTGGTAGAAGTGTGGCCTGATGCCACGATCGGATGTTATTCTACATTTCACTTGCTGGGTTGTAGTTGAGCCCATTAAACAGCTTCTATGAGGAATATAATTGCTTCTATATGGAATTAGTAGGTGATTAATGATAGTACTGGCTTTCTTTCAAGTCACCTGCCCCTACTTTGAGGAAGGCTGAGCTCAGTTATCCAAGCTAGAAACCTGAGAGCTCACCCTTGTCCCACCCTGCCTCTCCCTTTCTCTCTGATCCCTCATCCTCATGAGAAGTTAAAGACACAGCTGCCCCCATTTGAACCTGGGCTCTCCTGCTCACCAGTGAGCAGGAACTTTCTGTTAAGATGCATAGAACAGTGCTAAGAACATATCAAGTTTTCAAGAAATGTTAGCTCCTAATATTATTAACTTTACTACTATCATTATTATTTGTAGGCAGTTGATCAAGAAACTCCAGCTATTCTTACTTAGAAGTGTCTCTTGCATCATCTGTTCTCTACCCCTGCCACTTAGTCTTAATGGAATTCCTTTTGCCTGGACAGCTACAAAACCTCCTGACTGGTTTCTTTGCAGCAGCACTCCTTCTACAGTGCCTTCTCTATTGCCAAGGGACCTTTCTAGAAGACAGACCTGATCCCCTCACTTCCTAACTGGAAAAGTTGCCCTGTTGGGTCAAGTCCACTTCGGTAGCCTGCCTCTCTGGCTGCCCCCTTGCATCAGTTGTATCCAATATAGCAAATAGCCCCCAACTTCAGTATTTTAAAACCATAAACATTATCTCACAGTCTCTGTGGGTCAGGAGTTGAGGAGCTGCAACCCAAGGTGGCTGCTTGATGAGAGCCCAACAAGGTGGAGACTTCTGGAGCACCCAATTTTCTTTATGTAAAGCCAGTGTACAAGGTGGGGAGGGAGAGGCTGGGGGGGAGGGGGAGGCATGTTGGGGAACAGGGCTGTGTCTAGAATGATACAGTGCAGCAGCCTGGCCTCCTGCCCTCCACTCACTGAACGTGTGGAACCTGGAGTGATGTGACATAGACACATGTGTGACAGCCCTTTCCTGGTCTCATATCTCACCAGCATCTTATAACATGCAGAGAAGTTTTTCTGCTCCCGTACAGCCTGGGATGCCGGTGGTTTCCTCTGCTGCTCGGCAGGGACAATAGAAGGCTCTTCTAAAGGAAAAGCTGGCTGTCTGGGATTTCCTCAGAAGCACTATGTCTGCTTACTGTACTTCACGGGTATCTGAAAGGATTTTCAAGGGTAGTTTTCACTTTATGTGCTTTGCCTTACAGGACTTTTTGGCATCAGTTCCTTTGTAAGATGAGAATCACTGGACACCCCAACCAGTCACTCTGCTCTTAATCCCCTGCTTCCTTGGAGTTTTTACCCTTCTATATGGGAAGATTCAGAATAGTTGGAATAGAACTGAATTTTGTTGAATGAAGAGGCAGAGAGAGAAAGAGGGAGGGAGGGAGGGAGGGAGGGAGGGAGGGAGGGAGGG